>CM060964.1:180212847-180297847 GCA_030765045.1 Tenodera sinensis
CGCAACAGTTACTGCCCGTAAAGAATGGCGTAAGAGCCGTCAAAATGGACATAAAACACCACATACCCGTTTCCTTGAGAATCGGCTTACACACAGCGTCGATCAGTTATCCCAGGCAGCTTAAAGTGTGTTTTACCTGTGGGGAGACCGGACATTTGAAACAAGATTGCAAGTCCCTACGGCATTACCCCTTAAACCGCACAACAAACCTCGCTTGCTTAGTGAGGTTGTGACACACACAGTTGCGGCTCGCCTGGTTCCCACGTCAGCCACTGCACGTCCGCTGGCCGAAGAACTGCCCGACTCAGATACTCGAACATTGGAGCACCACAATGACGAACGCCTGGAGGTTCACGCTCCATCTGCCACAGATAACGCAGCTATGGACCGAAGTACCAACAGCGAAAATAACACTACTGCTCCTCTTCTGACTTCAGAAGGTGGCGAACAGGGGGAACCAAATGTCAAGAAGTTAAGAACAGAAAACGTTCCTGACAATTCAATGGAGACACAGCGGCAACCAACTCCAAATATAGTGACTATAGAGAGGCCGCACTCCCGAGATCCCCGCCTCAATCGGCACAGCGTTTCTGATGATCCTCAAGAGGACGTGATTGCAATGCAATCATCCCAGACGCTGCAGGTAGATGTAACGACACGCAATATGCGCACAGCGGAGAATCAGCACATTATGACTAGTGCATGGAGTCAAGATGGCATGGAAGCTCACACACATAGTGCACAGGTGTCAGCGTCAGAGGACACTGTGGATGATCGAGACCCAGTGACATTCAAAACGGTGGCTGTGCATAATAAGCCCCGGGGCCACCCTTACAAGAAGCAAAGGCACAAATCACCGGACACGGTTTCAACAGACTAACTGCGTTAAACTTTCCGCAATACCACCGATTGTGGCTAAATTCCAATGGGTCCGTTTCCGCTACTTTGTTTTTGCTACACCATCATGTCCTTAGTGCAAAACTATGCCACTTTAAACATCAACTGTCTGCGAAGCCTCCCAAAACAATTCCTACTCATGCAGTTCATGTACGATAACGACATAGATGTCTTGTTTTTACAAGAAGTTAATGTCGAGACGTTCAAATTCATAGGACCCAATTACACGTCGATCATCAACCTTGGTAATGCCAATAGAGGGACGGCGATAATACACCGAAGTGGCCTTCCCATCAAGTTTATAGACAAGCACCCGAGTGGTAGGATACTCTTGATGATGACTACCAATGGATCCTCATTTATTAATGTCTATCTGCCATCCGGAACAACAACAGGACGGAACGTGAACATATGGTTGCACATGAGCTACCTTTTTATCTCCGGCATAGGTACAACACATTGATATTAGGTGGGGATTTCAACACCGTTTTGCACGCGAAAGACCAGCGAGGCAATTACACGCCATCACCCAACTTACAACGTATGTGTAGTGAATTGCAGCCAATGGATGCTTGGGAACTCATTCACGATCGCACGGTACAGTTTACCTTTCAGAGGGGCGTATCTGCGTCACGCATCGACAGATTTTATGTCAATCGCCACAGTCGTAGCAAGGTATTAAACGCTATAGTGCGGGCTATTGCAATTAGCGATCACCAAGCTCTGATAATCAAGATGACAGTTGAGCAGAAAATCCCTGCACCAGGAAGAGGTTATTGGAAGCTAAACACGTCCCTGCTTTCAGATGCGGTAATAAGAGCTGATTTTGCTTCCCGATGGGAGATAGCAAAACGACGAGCGACTTCCAGCAACTTGACTGCACTACAAAAATGGCTCCGGATTTACAAACCCACCATTCGCTCCTTTTTTAAAACTGTTAGTTACTATAAATCCCAGGAGCACAGACATATGCGCGAGTATCACCAGCAGCTATTACAGGAACTCTTGGCGAAACAGCGACAAGGTTTTCCAGTAGCAGAAGAGATACAAAATGTAAAGCAACTTCTTCTCCGATTTACACTTCAGTTGATGGATGGTGTTAAAATACGCTCCTGCACACGATCCGTTGCTGAAGATGAAAAAGGGTCCCTCTATCATATTGCAACTGAAAAGCACCGGGGAATCACACGCTACATCCACTCTTTGGTATCCTCTGACGGAGCACAACTAACCTCTTCTAAAGACATCCTACATCAGGCGAAGGCATATTTTGCCACACTGTTCGATATTCGGCCTACAGTGGTGGATGCACAGGACTCACTTTTGGCGCATGTTAACGCTGTAGTTCCGGAGGAGGCAAACACCGCTCTCACCAGTCCCTTAACGTCTGAGGAGATAGTGACTGCACTAACCACTGCCAGTTCCAAATCGGCTCCTGGTCCGGATGGTATTGGCTACGAGTTTTACAAACTCTACTGGGAATTCATTCAGCCGCCCCTTCTATGTCTTTACGAAGAACTACTACACACACCGGGTGATCCAATGGGCTTCAATGAAGGAATAATCGTCTTAATTCCCAAAAAGTCTGCACCGAACTTGCTAGATGAGTATCGGCCTATCACATTATTAAACGCTGACTACAAGCTCTTTGCCGAAATCCTAGGGAACAGACTTCGTCCAGTCCTGAGTGAACTTATCGGCAAAGAACAAAAATGTGGTGTGCCAGGCCGATTGATCACTGAAAACCAACATCTCATTCGTGATACGATTTTACACTTTGACGTCCATTCACATGGGACTGCCAGTATTCTATCTCTGGACTTTCAAAAGGCATTTGATAATATTGATCGTGCCTACCTGTTTCGAACGCTGCACAAAATGGGCCTACCGCAGCAACTTTTACAAGCCCTCTCATTCTTGTATGCTAACGCCCATTCCCGGGTGCAGATTAATGGATTTTTTACCGATCCAGTGCCATTACGAAGTGGTACTCGACAAGGTTGTCCGCTTTCCACGTTGTTGTGTGCGATTTGTACAGAACCGCTGATTCGTATGCTTCATAACAACTGCAAACGGTATTCTCATCCTGCTGACTTGTTTAACACCTTAGCGTATGCGGATGACATGGTGGTGTTGCTTCGTGACCCCAACATTTGAAAAGTGTGACAGGTGCTCCAATGTTACGCCAGAGCTTCATCGGCCTGTATTAATTTTAACAAATCCAAATTGTTGCCACTTGGAAAGTGGCCCTCAGGCACTACACTCGAAGATGTGCCCATGGCCCACAGTGTGAAAATTCTCGGCATATACTTCCATTCCGATGTGATACAGATGCTGGAATTGAACTGGAAACCCCTTCTCAACACTGTTCGGTACCTGCTCTCAAGACATCTCACACGAGATCTTAACCTTATACACACGAGATCTTAACCTTATACAGGGGCGCTGATGACCTAGAAGTTGAGCGCCCTTAAACCAAATCCAATCCAATTAACCTTATACAAAAAGTCTGGAATGTGAATCTGTTCATTCTTTCGAAACTATGGTATATTGCACAAGTACTACCATTACCTGAGGATATTGCACAACGAATTGAATTGGGTATCACCTATTACCTTTGGAGGGGACACGTTTATAGGATTGCCAGGGCTCAATTATGGAGACCACCTGCAAAAGGAGGACTCGGCCTCATCGCCGTCAGCTACAAATGCAAGGCGTTATTTCTAAAAACCTCTCTGCGATCTACGATCTCAACCGATGTCCCGAACCCTGTTGCAGTGATTTCTGCCAAATTACAACATCCCATTTTTAGGAGATTAAAAAGCTATCTCACGAAACTGCCGGCAGAGATTTTAAGTGACCTGAACTCGTTGTCGACTAAGGCTCTTTACCATCATCTCCTAGAAAGTAATGCAGTTACGCCGTACATCATGTCCAAATATCCAAATAGGCAGTGGGCTAGAATATGGACCAATTTTCAACTACCCCAGATTCCCTCGGATTGGAAGACCGCAGCATACAAAGTAGTGAACGACGTCATTCCTACCGAGGCAAAGAGATATCAGCACAACATTTCGTCCACGCCATGGTGTTCTCAGTGTGGCAATATGGACACGCTGCGGCATCGGTTGTTGACCTGTCGGCGTGACATATGGACGTGGATGTCTGCGATCATTCGCAGAGTCTACCACAGCGACAACCCCAATGATCTTGACAGAATGGTGCTCTTCCTGGACATCCCTACTACTGGTAAACGATCTCTCTTAGGTTGGCTGATAATGGGATATCTTTATTACCGGCTGACTACACCCCATCCATCCACAGCTGGCTTGCAGAGTTTCTTCAGAATGGCACGTCCAGAACATTCCTATCTTGGAATGTATGTTAACCTGCTACTTTCATAGCTCTACTCTGCACATGGCTACAACTTACAGTGTTCGACCGTAGTATCAGATGGACATAATAAAAAAAAAAAAATAAAAAAAGCTATGTATTAATATTATATTCCCTTAGATAACTATAACATACTACCTGTTAGCAACCAATTTATTATTATTATTATTATTATTATTATTATTATTATTATTATTATTATTATTATTATTATTATTATTATTATTATTATTATTATTATTATTATTATTATTATTATTATTATTATTATTATTATTATTATTATTATTATTATTATTATTATTATTATTATTATTATTATTATTATTATTATTATTATTATTATTATTATTATTATTATTATTAATATTATTATTACTAATACTATTATTATTATTATTATTATTATTATTATTATTATTATTATTATTATTATTATTATTATTATTATTATTATTATTATTATTATTATTATTATTATTATTATTATTATTATTATTATTATTATTCATTATCTTTTGTTATGCAATAAGAGATTCATTATTGTGTTGACAGTAGCAATGTATTAGTTTCTAAAAGGCAATAAATTGTTAAAAAAAATAAAAAAATGTTGTGCTTGGACTACAGGACATGGTGAAAGCGCTATAACAGGCTATCTGTACTCATATTTTTGAACTCCTTATGTACAAATTATTACTATTTTACCAATCTGGTCAAAACTTTGGACACCGCTTTGAGGTACGATAAGGTTCGGAAGGGACATTTAGCACTGATCTTTTCAACATCTTTTGCAACTATGATCCTGAAGAGGCTCCTTCCGGGAGGAGAGAACTGAGGCGAGAGGCGACAGAGATGGTCGGAATTAGGAGACTTGACAGTAGAGGACGGGGTCTCTTTTCAGATATAGGCTCCGTCGTGGCAGTTCGCACAACGACTCCCCTCCCCCTTGCAGGCTTGCACACCCAGTGAGAGGCCCCAGGACTCATCCGATCCGAATAGCAAAGGTTTTAGAGAGCACTTTCCCTGCTATGCAAAGCCGAGACTCCCGCTAACATTTACAACCCTGAAACAGCCAAGCAGATGAAGGCGAAGTGAAGGAAGTGAAGTGAAATTAGGAGTGAGGTGACCTCCCGAATGCGCGCTACCGCCTACGCCACCTCGTTCGGTATACTTTCGCTTTAGTCACGAGTACAAATTCTAGAGTTCTTACCACTTATTTTTAACCCCATGCTTATAGAATAGTAGAATAGGTGTAATGCCGGGTAAGAAATTAGTATTAGAATAAAATGAAGTGGCGATAATGCTGTAGTGCTTTAAGATGCCGGCCATGATGTCCAGTCATGATTGTTCACACCTCTCAAAGATGCTATCATTTCTAAGATACAATGATTCAACCAATATGTAGCTAAGGAAAAAGCTACTATTGATATCTGCGACATAAAATACGGCAGAATGTTTTTTATTTCACTATGTAAGTTCCTAAGATTGAAGAATTTAGATATCTCAAAGAGGTGTGTGGCCCTGATGTACCTATATTTTCATTGCGAATAACAGAAAGAAAGAAACAAACAATAGAGCGGAAATGGAAAAGCAAAACTCTCTGAAACTTGAAAGTGAAGGAGACATTAATAATTCACAAATAGTGTGTGTTCCGTTTCTTTGCATTTGTTTTATTCACTCGAAAATCTCAGTGTCTGGTTATTTCAAAAGCACATACAAGGTATAACAGGTGCCTCTAAACATATACTCAGTTTTTAATTAAAGTAAAGCTGAAGAACAAACTAAGAAAATAAGCATCTTAAACTTTTGGCCTAGTTTTGACTATTCTTTTTTTTAGATTTGTTTCGCAGCAACTACTTCCTTGTGTCCTGCTTGTTATTCGTACCCAGTCCCGGAGAGTCAGCTGAAGTTCAACTTCTTCAAGATGCTCAGAGGGAAATGTATACCAAGAGAAGCTGACGAGCGGCAAGAAAAAATGTCACTATCGAGAAATCCGGCTTCCTGTGAAGGTAATGTGTACCTATCAACTGTAAACTCAAGCAGCGATTGGCCAAGTAAAGTAGTTACTTGAAAGAAAGTAATGTGCATTGGCCCCAGCACTTAGAGTTAAGGATAATAGATCAAAGTAAAACCGCGCATTCATTGTGGCAATAACATCATTCATGTGAGACAATGACACTGGCGCTTCTTTAAGGCAGCAAAGCAGATGCAGCAGTCATATCGGCACGGTATGTGATGAAATGTTGTATATTTTTTTCTATGATCGTAAAAAAGTTATAGGCATATAAAAAATGTACAACATGAGTAGTTCAAGTCAATTTATTTTTCGTTTTTCATTTACCACTATTTTTCGGCAAGCAGTTATTTTCGTAAATCTTAAATTAATTTTGACCATGTCACAAAAGATCGCGATCAAAGATGTTAAACACTTTAACTCCATTATTTTTGATACTATTTAAAATAATATGACAACTGAAAGCACAATACTTGTACAAAATACCGAATGTAATAGCAATTAAAGATAAATATAGTATACAACTTCAGTTATGCTTTTTCAAAGAGAGACGAATAAAATAATGTACAAATGATAAAACATAATGTGCGTTTTCCTATGGAACTGAAATTGTTTTATTGGATCATTACTCAAACTAATTATGTATTATTTAATTTAGGAAGGCAATATATCAAACGAACCTTTGAATAATAAATATAATACATTATTTAAAGTACTTATATGCAAGCCAGGACTATCATTTATAATTCAAACTAAAAAGAATGTTCAAGAGTACTGGTAGCTTACACTGGTTTAAAAACATCATCAGTATTTCCTTGCATCTTTCATTGTTGCACACAGTCATACACTATAGTCCCTCCGAGCTTAAAGTGGGTACGCACATAAGCATTGCGATTGTATCACTCCGCCAACAAGCACGTGTTGACGTTCTCTGTGCACAGCTGTTTACATCTGACTGTTATCGCAACCGTCAATTGTTTCACTGTAGCAGTGTGAGGTTAGAATTGCACTCGCCTCATATTTATTAAATAAACTACATTAACTAAAAAGTTATGAAATGTAATTTTGTGAGTAAAAACTTACGTTAACCTGAGTCATCAGATTGAGGCGCGGCACCCTCAGATCTCAGGTAACGTCTCCACACCCACATAGCTTCCCGATCAAATATCTTTTTTTTGTAAACTGTAACTCAATGTCTTTCAACAAAGTGTGTAACGTGGTTTACCTAAAATTTGGAAAATCTGGCTCACTGTTCGTTATCTATTCTAGGAGGCCCGTTGTTTAAAAGGAAACTATACATTTTAAAGCGAATAACACTTAACAGTGATCCACTTTGCCTAAAACACTAAATGGTCCTTCCCTTTTCTTTTTAGGTACTTTTACAGTTGCTGCTTGTTGCATTTCCGTTCTCACACTTGAAACAGTGTACACAGAAATACCAGTTGCTGCAGACGTCAATTTGGTTGTCTTTCACACCCAGAGCGCCATAACTTTGAAAGAAAAAGTTAAACACATATAACACACTTCTTAGAGGCTTTCCGCTTTTATGTTTCCTTAACTTTACTAGTCTGAGAAACTGAACACTCCA
Source organism: Tenodera sinensis (assembly GCA_030765045.1). Classification (NCBI taxonomy): domain Eukaryota; kingdom Metazoa; phylum Arthropoda; class Insecta; order Mantodea; family Mantidae; genus Tenodera; species Tenodera sinensis. The sequence continues at coordinate 180,220,740 of CM060964.1, forward strand.
CCACACTAACTGCACGTGCATTACTAGTAATACAAATGTCAGAGCATCACTTCACTACAGTAGCAACACAATCGGAGAATTACCGAGTACCACGTGATAATAAATGGAAGTAAAATCTGTATGCTCATGTTTAAATGTTTTGCAGGTGGAATTACGGTATTTATTTACCCCGTCCATTACTTGAAAGTATTAAATAAGCGATAATATGCGCAATGTAGTAAGGAACTCCTTCCAATCGCGCTTCACCATTTCACTCGCACTGAAAGTTGTGCTGCGGCGTAATGTTGACATCCGTACCCACTTTAAGGCTGGGTAGGGTATAGTCAGTTATATGTACTAATCATAGAAATGCTATTATCATTTAAACTTTGTGATACCAGGAATCGTTGTGTAATTTCTAGAGTTTGAATTGCGTCATGCACACTGGGAGCACATCCATTATTTATGCCTACTTCTTCATCATTGCCATCACTAGGGCCCGAACCTTTATACAGCTATCGTGAAATGAGCCGGTTACAAGTTACCTCCACCAGGGCATAGCGTGACGTCGTGGCCCCAGGACAGTGACAGCAGAAAGCACACTGGCTATAGCGTGTAGTGTCTCGAATGTGTTCTTTAGATCCATACAGTAAAATGCCTGTAGCACGAAAAGCGAAATATTCACATATTGCTGAACTTGTACAAGAATAAAATTTAGGAATGGATATTTTACTGCAAATGGTGACAACGTTGATTGTAAGTTATGCGAAAACTTTATCTACAATGTTCCTATGTCGACTGTACCTTGCCTCCTGTGTGTTGTGATCATGTGACAGACTTAACCCACTTGCTATAGTCCAAACCCCGCAACCTTTTGTTTATTCTATGAAGGTTCGGACTATAGCCATCACATAAGCTATAGGATAACCGGGTGCGACCGTACTGCCAACACGTAGGTAGCAAAATGCGTTCCTAAAGTGTTGATGCCTCGCTCAACATGCCTACTATTTTGCGCTGACAGTATACAGAAGCCATACATAATACGTACATCTAATGTAGTATGAATTTAAGGTATAAATTAATATCTATCTTAATATATTTTGTACATGGGGACCAGAAAAATGTGGCGGAGGAAGCTCGATGATTAAACAATTTAAGGAATTTCTAGGAAAAACATATAACTGAGTATCATTATCAGCACATTCCGAGTTAATGTGGCCAAGGCATTGTAGAAACAAGACTTATGTAATGAAAAAGATTCTGCTATAATTTTCCTCTAATTATCTGTGAATTAAATCCAGCAGACATTATTTACTTTCGATACTCTCCAGCAGAAATGGACAAGAGCATAAAAACTTACTAAGAGACAACGAATGCACAAAGTGTTTATTGTTCATTATAATTCAAACTTCTAAAAAATAGACCTAAATCTACGCATTCAAAACTAGAGCATCATCGTTTCTCAACTCTGATTATACTGTGCATATTTATTATTATAAATAAACCAAATTGTTCATTTTATATCACTTAAAATACACTTAACACTAGAAGGACTGACCTAATCTGACTACCTTTAAGGACTGATGGGTCATTTTGACCGGCGCCACCATTTTTGGATATACCGGAAGATTTAACTGTTTTGGGCTAAGTGTCAGGTTTAGAACAAATAATACGCATTTTATATTGTTGAATTTTATTTATATGTAAGGATTAATAACATAAGCTCTGTTAATCATGTGCATTGCGTTCGAAAACTATGCAGCCATTAAAAAGTAAGTTGTGACAAAATTCTGAAAACTAACACAGATTTAACGTAGCAAAGACCACAAGGAAACATTTCTTACAAATTAACTGTTCACAGAATGCTTACAATTATTCAGGGAGACTGTTAACGCATCTTCAACACCACACTTTTGTTATTGCTGTGCACTTCCTACATACGGGTTTGTTGCATCCCATACACACATCATGAGTTTTGTTTCCCGCACAATTAGCAACTTTGCGTCTAACTCGTGTTTCTGAGACTCTTGGATTTTTTTCTTCATTTATCATCAAAGCGCTCTGTGGATTTCACGATGTACAATTTCTCTTGTTCATATGTAAAGCACAAAGTTCCAGAGCCAGCTCAAAGATGAAATCTTTGCGACTGATCCTGCTTCTAGTTACCAGCATATACAAGATCCATGCATTTATTGCAGCTAGATCAAGTATATTGTATCATACATGTACTTGCCACCTGTGAGAACCAGACTTTACTGTGTAGAGCCTAGACATCTGGTCAACTACATCAACAACAAATGTGGTTGAGTTGTAAAAGCTTAGGGTCTCTGGAGTTTTCTTGTAATTGTTGCCAATATCCACTGTAGGATGCATGGTATCAAGGATTGTTAGATTTTTTTCTAGTTTTACACTGATAAACTGTCAATGTTGTATTAGAGCCAGCTTTCTGTAGTAAAACCGTACTTCGATGAGGTTGTCGCCCCTCTTTCACTAACGGAGGCACATCTCGCCTTGCACGATTCACAATTCCAATTAAACTAACTGTTGATTTAGTTTTCAGCTTATCTGTAAGCTTTGATGTTGTAAAGAAACTGTCTGTAGTAACATTTAAATCTTTCCCTGTAAAAGGAGCTAGCAAGCGGAGAACCATACTTTCACCAACCGATTCATCAGCAGGTCGCGTTCCATGTTTACCTGTGTAAGGAAAACTATTGCACACATAATCGGTATCTACATCTACAGTAAGGTAAAACTTTATGCCGAATTTGTCAGGTTTGCTTACAATATACTGTAAAAATGGACATCTGCATTTAGATGGAGACAGTTGTTCATCTACAATAAGATTTGGTCCTGACTGGAAACAAGCAATGCAGTTTTGATGAAAGGATTCCATATTTCTGAAGCAAGAGCAAACTTATCTTCAGTCAAACGCTGTCTGCGGGTTGCTTTTATGTCAAATCTCAGGTACTTCATGATTTCTCTAAATCGATTCCTTTCCATAGTTTCTGTGAAGAAGTGTGAGCCTCAAGTTTTGTTCCATAGGCTCTTTAGTGAATTGGATCTCGTTCCACTTACTCCACGAGCATACAGCATTCCATAGAAGGTAACTAATTATTCCAGTGTATTTGTCCAAATTGGATCTCCTGACTTCAAGTGGGCTTCCTCTTCTTCCTCTTCCCGCACCTCGATGTGCCTCAGAATGTTCTTATTTACCATAAGATGTCAGGCGCTACGCACACTGTCTGCAAAGATGTTTCTTCTAGCGTAAGGAGTTGGTCCACTGTTTTGCCGGATAATATTCTGGTTGTCACGTCGACCTGGTGTAGCCGATCCTGGTCCACGAGGGATGACTTTCCAGCATGTTCCATCAACAGCGCGATGTTCATAACCTACTGAAAACTTATCCGCTTGAGGTGGACCAGACGAAATGTCTTTGGATGAAACATTTCTTGCTGATATTGCAAGACTGCACCCATATCCACCTCTTCTTCCTCTGCCTCGAGCAGAAACTGTGACAGTGGGTATGGGAGGTTCCTCATTTGAAACCACTGAATCAGTCTCACTACTACTATCATTATTTTCGACCGGTTCGACATTGTTACTTTTACTCCTCTTGATATTTGACACATACTCATCTTCTCCTTCAGAAATATCATCATCACTACTGCCGTATTCTTCACTATGAATTCTAGAATAATACTGCAATGCTTCATCCACAGTCTTGAAATATTGTTGGCTCATTATGTAAGAACAGAAACAAAGGAGTTACCTTTGAATACGGCAAGGTGTGCAACAAGAATAAATTTGTTTGACAAAGCACTACCCAGCAATGATTTCCTGTAAATTATTGCAACAATGAAATGTTTTGCTGCTATTGCGGTTTGTAGCACATTGTTAGCTAGCTCAACAACGGCTTGACATGCCGCAAATGAAGTAACAGTAGCCAACATCATGAATTACACTAATATATAAGTCTGGGTCAAATTGACCCTGCCGTCCTTAGAGCTAAAAACATAAAAACCGTAAATGTGCTTTGTACACAACTAAAAATTTGTATGCTGTAAGATACGCAATAGTAATGAAAGGTCATGAAATATGGTAAATGTCCTCCCGTTATTATGATCACAACAAAGAAATAAAAATATATTTTGGGTCAAAATGACCCGTCAGTCCTTCCAGTGATGTCATTTACTAGTAAAATATACGCAAATATATTACATTCTGGTGTAGCATTTTTAAAATATTGCGTTAGTTTCTTTTATTTTAGATCATAAACGCATTTTTATCTGTAAATCATATTAGAAGGTTTATGAATATGCTCAGAGCCTGGTATTTGAATGTGTGTATATGTGTTATCGACTACTTAATAAAATTCGCCCATTTGCACTTGGACAAAAACCTGACCATATGTACCAAATCATCTAGTAGGAGGCACAAAGTTAGCAGAATTAAATAATACTATGATAACAATAATGATAATAAATATCATAATATGATAATAATGATGATGACAATGATGATGATGATAATAATAATAATAATAATAATAATAATAATAATAATAATAATAATAATAATAATAATAATAATAATAATAATAATAATAATAATAATAATAATAATAATAATAATAATAATAATAATAATAATAATAATAATAATAATAATAATAATAATAATAATAATAATAATAATAATAATAATAATAATAATAATAATAATAATAATAATAATAATAATAATAATAATAATAATAATAATAATAATAATAATAATAATAATAATAATAATAATAATAATAATAATAATAATAATAATAATAATAATAATAATAATAATAATAATAATAATAATAATAATAATAATAATAATAATAATGTTAGAGTTTACTAAAGCGCATTTCTCTTGTTCCTGGTTTGTCTAATTTTACAAGCGAAATGCTTTATAATTGTGTAAATATTTCAACAATAACGAGTACACAATATTTAAGAATGGACTGTTTTTCTCTTTGTCAGAGATGAAGACAATAGTGATTCACAGCGAAGTGATACGTATAATTTCTACAAATTTCAATGAAGTTATCTGAAATTTTTATCAGATTTTTCAACATAATTGCAGCACAAAATAAACTTTCATAAACCTATGTGCCCAACTTTTCAAGTAAATAATTTTCAAAACATGATTTCTTACATGAAATTTCAGGTGATTAAAATTTGAAAGTTTTTAACTTTTGCATATATTCAAATTTTGTTCTTTACAATCAAGGATTAAATTTTCTATAACATTAAAATTTCTAGAAAAAAGAATATAGCACTTTAAATTTATTAAAAGCCATACGTTGAATCATTAAAACCTTAAATTATAAACTAAGTTGACATTAAGAAAACGTCCTTTTGATCTGCTGAGCCACCTTCAAAAATGGAGGCTAAAAGTTCGTAAGAATTTGAAGAAAGAAAAAAATTCTGTATCATGATTAACATTTAAAAATCCCAAAGTATAAGAGAAGAATGATTACAAAGTTAACCTTTAAACTTTCACCCACAATTTGTAGAAATTTGCACAAGTCCATTTAAACGTCAAAACCACTTATTGACTGCTGATTGTGCAATATTTGAGAAATTTTTCCACAAAAATATTATTTCTTTATTTTTTGAAACTTTTAGAAAATTCAGTATCAAGTTCCGTTAAAAACTAAGCCTCACAAATATCAAAATTCGTATTCCATTCAGAAACCTTTTAAGGATGTAAGGCAAGATTTACGAAGAAATTTCTGTCTATAACAATCCTGTGCATATAAAAAAGTCATTAATTTTTATTTAAAAAGGTGCAAAATCTTTTCAATCTAAAAAATAACATTTGAAGTAGACTGGTATGAAAATTTAAGGTATACTTTGTACATTGTGTTCAAATTGTGATTGAGATTTGGTGAAGTGATGATTTTGTTAGTAGAAGATTTGCGTCAAACATTGTTAGTAATTCCACGGTCAATGCCAGATGATGAACTTTATGCATGTTTAAACTCCTCCTTTTTTGTGGAAACACGTCAAGATGTTAAATTTATGCAAGAATATGCGTGCCGAGTTGCAAAATGATCGATCTGGAGAAATATTTTCAAAACAACTCATTGTCATAGCTAATGGCAAATCCCCTATAGAACGTTTTGACTGGCTGCGTTACCTTTCCCGATAATTTTTGTCAGTTTACTGAATCAAAAACCGAACTCATTCGAAAGGAGTTCACAAACGTTGCTCAAAATTACAGGGATCATATTTGTTTAAGCGAACGAGTTATATTGGCTACCAAAACCATGGATGTAAATTAATTAAGTTTCAAAATTAAATTGCTGGTGAAGTGGGGACATACAAATCAGTTGATTCTGCTACTAACCAAGTTGGTATCTCAACTATTCAGCCGAATTTTTGAAATCGCTGGATTTGCCAGGTTGCCGAGTCAGTATCTTCAATTAAAGGTGATCATAATGTTGCGAAATACCAACTAACCGCGTCTTTGAAACGGCACACGACTAGCAGTGAAAAAATTACTGAACAACGTGATCGAAGCAACCATTCTAAAGGAGATGTTTTGATACCATGCATCCCAATGATTCTGACTCACATACCATTTGAATTTATACAACTGCAGTCTCAAGTGCGGCTATGACCATAGATAAATCGCTGGGGCAGTCATTGAGTGCTTGCTGCATTAAACTTGAAATTCCATGATTCTCGCGTGGCCAATAGTATATTGCCTGTGTCTCTATTGGAAAACCATCAGCTTTGTTTGTTTACGCACCAAGATATTCAAACAAAAATATCGTGGACCATAAAGCATTACAATGAAAATATAATTTAAGACAATATTACTAAAGTATTGCAGTGTACCAAATAGAAAACTGAATTTTGTAAGTAGTTGTTTATGATTATGACATTAAAAGTATATAACATTGTGCAAATTTATTGTTGATATCACGGTAATTATTTGACAGTCAATAAATAATCATTCTGAAACCCGTTTGTATTCCACTTATTTGTTCTGGTGGCCATTACTGAAAACTAAAGACGCCATCACGACAAGTACACTTTATAAGCGAAGCCATCACCAGAACTTGACCAGAAAAAATAAGTTTGTGGGGCTGGCACAGTGCAATAGCTTTTGACAGAATGAAGTCTTCCGAGTCAGCTAGTATGTAATAAAACCATTTCTACAAACGTTTATCTCCATTAACATGAGGTATATTAAAGAATAAGTGTTTTGAAATATGTTGTACAGGATTGAGTAGATAGAGTTACTCGAGTACAAACATCAGATTTGTTTATCTCTTGGCCATACAAAGAAAATGGAATTTCAAAGTCCACACATAGCAACAAGCTCTTAAAATATTCAACTATCATTCTTTAAACTTATCCACTCTATTGCCATATTCCTGTTTTCCTACAGCGGAAAGCAACAAAGCAATTGCTGCAAATGTTTATCTCCATTAACAGGAAATAGTACTATAAGAGTTTTTAAGAATAATTTGTACAACAGTGGAGAAATTTATGTGAGTGCAACATTAGGGTTTTAGAAAAGCTCCATGTATGTATTCTGTGTTAGTACGTGTGTCTGTGAAAAACATAACTCAAAAACCATAAGTCGGTTAAAACTTGGTACATAACTTCAGCGACTTCCAAGAATGCAACCCTAAGATTTTCAAGAAATCCCCCATCCCAAACTACCCTTTAAATGAAACAATTTTCAAGAATGTTAATTTTCTAATAAATGGCTCTAACAATTTTGATTAAAATACCATATGCTTAAGATACTTTTATTATAAGTGAAATGCATATCTTAAATTTCTGGAAATGCATATCTTAAATTTCTGGAAATGCCCTATGAAGTCCTCTTCATTCTGAATGATTTATGTTTAACTGGTAAACCGTAAGAGATAGACAAAATCTTAGTTACTATGCAAAAATGTAGATCCAGCTCAATTTGTATCAAATACATTTTTACTTTCTGTACTACGTATAGTAAGTAGAGGAACTATTGTATTCCACCCAAAAATTTGATGTCGAGATTTCGCCGGAAATATACATTTTGAAGCCCCTGAATAAAAAAAAAGCATTTTTAGAAAAATTGTGTATGTGTATCACTGTCTGTGAACAGCATAACTCAAAAACGAAAAGTAGGTTATAAACCAAAGTGGGCATTTAAGTTTAATGTCTTTCAAGGATGCAAAACGAAGACTTTGAAGAACATTTCTTCATGAGTAGGCGTAGGCTTTCACGGCCGGTGTTCGAAATTCTAAAAGAGTCTTCCGGGCTGATTTGCCGTGGTCTGCTGGAGTAACTCGGTCCAGACGTTTCGTCCACTACTGCGGTGGACATCATCAGTGGCGTGGTCGAAGTCTTCTTGGTGAAGGTACAGTTGCGTCTGAGACGTTGATTCAGATTCAGATTATTTTTACTCAGATTTTGTCTGGTGCTGGTACATGGGGTCCAGCGTACAGACTTAAATTGGCATGTTGTATACAATTATTTACATGTACATCAAATATGTACATCGGGTTTTCAGGAAACCCATATAGTGACCCTCTTTGGGTCACCGAGAACAGTTCCCATCTGTATAGTTCTTGGTTGTGTTTTTGTATGTTTTGTTTTTGTCCTTTTTCTCTTGCTTCTATATACATATATTTACACACATGCACTCCCGCATTCACTCTGGCAGATCAGAAGATATGCCCTCACACACGCACGCACACACACACGCACACACACACACACACACACACACACACACACACACACACACACACACACACACACACACACACGCACAGTGGGCACTTTAAATCAGCGTCCCCCTCGCACATGTTTGCTGGGCACACGAAACTATGCGTCCCAGCATGTTATAACAACACTATATACGTACACACGTTTTATACACTATGTACACTCCGCGGTTTTCCTGGGCGGGCAGGGTGCAGCTCCTGACTGGTCCCCTGGTGTGCAGGCCTCTGAGGTAGCGTGTGTGCGGCCTGGGGCCCGTGTTTGCGTGGACGCGCATCAGTCGGTGAGCCGAGTAACGTCTAAAACATTTTAATGCGTGCATGCTTCCGATGCTTCGGCTCACCTTTGCCGATATTGGCAATGACGTAATTGTCATGGTTTCTGATGCGCGCCCACGCGACAGTGGCTCTTTTCGTTATTGCCTCGGGAATGGATGGGATCTGGGTTTCCTGGTGAAGGGTTTGGTTGGTGGTTAGGATGGGAGCAGAGAGGATTTTCCGGAGGGAGAGGTTTTGGAGGGTTTGGATGGTCTTTAGGGCGGTTTTTGAGACGTTTGCCCAGGCCACACACGCGTATAGAACCACTGACGGGATGAAAGCTTTATACAGGACGAGTTTGGACTTCAATTGCAGCTGTTTGCTGCGGAAGATGGGGGCGCATAACTTTAGCCGCTGTCTGCCTTTGTTGGCGCTATTTTTTATGTGGGTGGACCAGCACATTGTGCGGTCCAAGGTCACCCCTAAATATTTAACTTGCCGACGACAGTGCAATACCTGACCACCGACCGTTAGGTCCATGGCCAAAGTGTGATGCCGCTTAGAAAAATGGATCAGCTGGCATTTGTCGGGGTTAATTTTGATTTTCCAGTCATGTTGCCATGAGAGGAAGTTGTTGACATAACGCTGCATTTCTGCAAGGCCGAAACGTGGATTTCTATGGTGGTTGTATATTGCAGTGTCGTCAGCATACATGGCGACCTTACATCTGGCGTCCACTGGGAAATCATTAGTGAATAATATATACAGAAAGGGAGACATGATTGCCCCTTGTGGGACGCCAGCCCGCATCACTCGCTCCCGTGACTTGGACGTAGAACTTCCGTTTTTCTAGGAAATTGTGCAGCAAGTATAGATAATTTTGAAGAGCCGGGAAATTGTGGTGCAGTTTGTAAATAAGGCCATTGTGCCAGCACCGGTCGAATGCGGCTTCTACGTCCAGAAATAGCGCCAGCGTTGAAGCCCCATTGTTAAATTGCTCTGTTACGTCATCTGTTAGTCTGAGAAGCTGTAAATCAGTAGAATGTCCTTTTCGAAAGCCAAACTGTGAATTTGAGAGTTCATGGGATTCCGAAACTGGTTTTTGAAGTCGAGAAAGTATAAGTTTTTCGAGCAATTTACCAATAGTAGACAAGAGACTAATGGGGCGGTAGTTTTGCGGTTGTCTGGTGCTTTTCCCTTGCTTTGGGAGCATAATTACCTTGGCTCGTTTCCAAGTAGAGGGGAAATAGCCTTACTGCAAACAGGCGTTAAATATTTTGGTCAGTTGCACCAGGGCTTTTCTCGGGAGATGCTTAAGTTCCTCATTAGTCACTTTGTCTGGGCCGGCAGCTTTCCCATTAGGTAATTTCCTAATGAGCTTGTAAACTTCCTGCGGTGTTATTAGGGGTAGCTGTTGCTCTTGTTTCTGCGCCACCCAGGTTTGTACCCATGTCTGTACCTCCCGTTCTATATCGCGGTTGGTAACTGGGTTTTCGCTGAATCTATCTTCAAGACAGTCAGCGAAGACCTCGGCTTTCTCCTCTTCGGAGAAGTGCAGGCCGCCATGAGTGTGCAGCGCCTCAGTTGCGGAGTTGACGCTCGTGGAGACCTTAAATGCCTTTAATAACTTCCACAAGGAAGAGTCCGAATGGGTGGTACTCAGCATTTTGTTTTCCCACTGTTCAGTTTTGTTGACTTTAATTTGATGCCGAATGATATTGCGTAGCCATTTTGCTAGCACTTTATATTCAGGCTGGCGGGTATACCGCCACAGTCTTGTCAAGCGTCGTCTCCGCGCAATCAGTTGCTCTACCTCGGGGTACGTGCAAAAACCGGGTGGTCTTGTGGTGTAAGTGGTAGCGCTTCTCTTGGCCGTGTGTAGCGAGGCAGTCAATTTTTAAATGGCGACATCTATATCTGCCTCGCTATAGTATGACAGCCTGGGTTGCGCCATCCTGTGCATTTCCATGGTGAACTTATTCCAGTCGGTCTCAGCCCTCCTTCGAGGGCCAGAGGCACCGGCTGAAAAGCCACCCTCTGAGGCGTTGATTCAGATTCAGATTATTTTATTGAAAGAATTTTGTCTGGTGCTGGTACATGGGGCCCAGCGTACAGACTTAATTTAGCATAGTATTTACAATTTTTTAATATTTACAACAAAAATATACATTGGGTTTTAAGAAAACCCACACAGTGACCTTCTTTTGGGCCACCGAGAACGGTTCTCTTTTGTATAGTTCTTGGGTATGTGTTTATGTCTTGTCTTTGTCTTTTTTCGCTTGTTTCTTTCTATATACATATTTTTTTACAAACATGCATTCTCTCATTCACTCTGGCATATCATATGATATGCCCTCATGCACGCACACACGCACACACACATACATACGCGCACGCACAGTGGGCACTTCAAATGAGCGTCCCGCTCGCACATGTTTGCTGGGCACACGTAACTATGCGTCCCAGCATGATAACAAAGCACTATATACTCACGTTAACTATATACACACGATATATACACTATGTACACTCCGCAGTTATCCTGAGCGGGGCAGGGTGCAGCTCCTGACCTGTTCCCTGGGGTGCAGGCCTCTAAGGTAGCGTGTGTGCGGCCTAGGGCCCGTGTTTGCGTGGACGCGCATCAGTCGGTGAGCCGAGTGACGTTTAAAACATTTTAATACGTGCATGCTTCCGATGCTTCGGCTCACCTTTGCCAATATTGGCAATGACATAATTGTCGTGATTTCTGATGCGCGCCCACGCGGCAGTGGCTCTTTTTGCAATTTCCTCGGGAATGGATGGGATCTGGGTTTCCTGGTGAAGGGTTTGATTAGTGGTTAGGATGGAAGCAGAGAGGATTTTTCGGAGGGAGAGGTTTTGGAGGGTTTGGATAGTCTTCAGGGCGGTTTTTGAGGCATTTGCCCAGGCCACACACGCGTATAGAACTACTGACAAAATAAAAGCTTTATACAGGACGAGTTTGGACTTCAATTGCAGCTGTTTACTGCGGAAGATGGGGGCGCATAACTTTAGCCGCTGTCTGCCTTTGTTGGCGCTATTTTTTATGTGGGTGGACCAGCACATTGTGCGGCCCAAGGTAACCCCTAAGTATTTAACTTGCCGACGGCAATGCAATACCTGACCACCGACCGTTAGGTCCATATCCAAAGTGTGATGCCGCTTAGAGAAATGAATCAGCTGGCATTTGTTGGGATTAATTTTGATTTTCCAGTCATGTTGCCATGAAAGGAAGTTGTTAACATAACGTTGCATTTCTGCAAGGCCGAAACGGGGATTTCTATAGTGGTTGTATATTGCAGTGTCGTCGGCGTACATGGCTACCTTACATCTGGCGTCCACTGGGAAATCGTTGGTGAATAATATGTACAAAAAGGGTGACAAGATTGCCCCTTGTGGGACGCCAGCCCGCATCACTCCTGAGGCGTTGACTGTCTGGGATGCGGAATTTATACACGGAGGGGTCTTCTCTGATTGGCTCGGGGCTCGCTGAGGCGGTGCGGTTGGTGGGAGGGGGCTAGCTGCATCTCGGGCGCTACTAGATTCTGATTGGTTTGTGTTGCTTGACTGTCTGTGTTGTTTAATGTTATCGATGACGGGGTACCAAGTTTTGTTGAGCTTAAGGGCTTCCTCTTTCCTATTGAAGTTATTGGCATGTTTATAAATTTCTATGGCTTCGCGCTGTAGTCGAGCATGGTAGTGTGAGATGTTAGATAGAATGCTGGTGTCCTGAAACTTGATGACATGTTCCCCCTCCGCTTCTATAGCATGTTCAGCGACCGCTGACTTTTCAAATTGTCCAAGACGGCAGCATCTCTTGTGTTCGTTTAGTCTGGTGTTAATACTACGTAGCGTCGTACCAATATATACCGCACCACACGAGCAGGGGATCTGGTATACGCCAGCCAAGGAGAGGGGGTCCCTCGGGTCCTTGGCTGAGCGTAGTAAACTGTTGAGCTCTCTTGTAGGCTTGAAAACCGTCTTGATATTGTGGCGTAGCAGGAGGCGTTCAATCCTGTCGGTGACGTTTTGAACATAAGGAAGGAACACCGTGCCTTTGCTCCTAGGTGGGGTCGGTTTAGCAGAGATCGGCTGCCGTCTGGGTGGTCGGAAGGCTCTCTTTATTTCTTGTGTAGAATATCCATTGGCCTGTAAGGCTTGTTCCAGATGGTGCAGCTCTTGTGGTAGCAGATGAGGCTCGCAAATACGGGAAGCGTGGTGTAGGAGAGTTTGAATCATAGCCCGCTTGTGTCTCGGATGGTGGTTGGAGGTTTTATTGAGATAACGGTCTGTGTGAGTAGGCTTGCGGTATACCGTGTGTCCAAGTTTGCCGTTGTCTTTCCTGCTGACCAGCACGTCCAGGAAGGCCAGCTGACCGTCTCTTTCTTTTTCCATGGTGAACTGGATGCGCGGATTGAGGCTGTTGAGGTGTTGAAGAAAACCCAGCAGAGGCTGCAAGAAAACATTTCTTCGACCTAAACTATCCTTTACATGGAAAGTTTTTCGGAAATTTTTATTTTCTCAAAAATGGCTCTAACGTTTTTGATTCAAGTCCCATGTGCTTAAGATATTTTAGTGGCGAATGAAATGTATATTTTGAATTTTCTGGCTATAGCCTATGTAGTCCTGTTTACTCTTGATGACTTTTGCTTAACTAGTAAACGGTAAGAGATAGACCAAATCATACTATACAAAACAAGTAGGTCTCCTGAAGACACGCATGTTATACCCAAATGCACTTTTTGTGCAGTGAACCATTTGGGAGATATTCCCTGTTATTTGTGTGAGTTTTGCAATGCTTATATGTTTCTCAAAGGGAAGGTCGTTATTCACATCTCTCGGCTGAGCAAAGAGAACGCAATTTGAAAGCTTTAAAAGATTTGACTGTCGCTCAAAGCCTACTGTATTCCCATATTTCCCTTGCACCTACAAGGAAATAAGCAATAAGATCAGTTCTGCAAATGTTTATCTCAACTAACACGAAGAAGAGTAAGAATGGTTAGTACAAGAGTAGAGAAAGTCATGTGAGTGCAACACATCAGACCTTTCTTTGTGTGGACCTAACCATTTCTGAGACATTCATTGTTATCGCTTTGCCTTTTAAAATGCTTATGCTTTTCTCAAATGGGAAGTCGTTATTCATTTTCCCTTTGTTTTGACCCTGCAAATAGAACGAAATTTCAAAGCACTGGCATAGCGACCAATTCTTAAAAGATTGCACTATCGCTTAAGGTTACTGTATTCTCGTATTCCCATTGTACCTACAAGAATATATGTAATAAATCAATTTTACCAAATATTAATCTCCATTAACATGAATTAGATAGAGTAAACTTTTGTAAGAATGGTTTATTGAAGAATGGCTAGAGAAAGTCATGTGAATGTAATACTTCAACCCTTTTTCACAAATATTGCAATTTGTTTTTAAGTTAAAATGTATTAAAAAAATAACAAAAAAAAAACTGGGAATGTGGGGGGGGGGGGGGAGGGGTAAAATTATTCGTTTTGCCTCCGTAGCGCAGTGGTAGCGCGCCTGCCTCTGGCACGAAGGACCCGGGTTTGATCCCCGGTACCGGCGTAGGGATTTTCCCCCGCTGGTAGGTCTGGCACCGGGTGCACTCAGTCTTGTTAGATCCAAAGGCCAACTGAGGAGCTACTTGATAAAGAAGTAGCGGCCTCAGGCCGCGAAAACAGCAAAACCGGCCGGGACGGCTCGGGGTGCTGACCACGTCCCCACCTTCCTCTTCTGCACCCTACTCATGACGTCTGTAGTGGGCAGAGGTGGGTGACGCAGCGGGTGGGCAGTAAATCTTGGCCCGCGAAGGGCTGTTGCGCTAGAACTTATTTATTTATTATAAATGATTCGTGCCGGTTTACATTACTTTGTTTATATATTGTAGTTAAATCGATTCAGAAAACCTTTGTCCATGACTATATCTATCGAATACAAAGAAAGTAAATGTGTGCCTTACGTGTACATGATGATGATGATGATGATGATGATGATGGGTGTGTGTGTGTGTGTGTGTGTGTGTGTGTGTGTGTGTGTGTGTGTGTGTGTGTGTGTGTGTAGGGGAAATCAGAAATATTTTCATATTTAAAAATGATATACTTTCGGTGATCAACATTTCTGAAGTAAGTCGTATTTAACATTTATAAATTAGTGAGCTAACCTATATGCCAATATTGGCACTTCCTTAATAGTGAAGCCAGAGGACAAAGACGAAACACAATTTTGTTTGTCTTGAAGTTATTCTAATAATTTGGACAATTATTTCACGAGGGATAAATATTTATAGGTTACAATGCAATTAATGTAAATGTAACCCATTTTTTAAATTTTAAAGGAAATCTAAGAAGATCAAAATACAGTATACACCAATTTTCCACCCGATTAAGTGAATATAAATACAAGGGAATTTGCGGAGTGCTATTTGAAATATGGGTTCTCGGATGCGAAATTGCAAGATCTATGGGAAAATATCAAATTATGTTAGTTTATTATAAAATAATTACTGCACCTTAAGGGGCGAACAAAAGCGTAGTTTTTACTAAAAATAGCAGAAACCAATTTTCACATTATCACTTTATTTTGTTATATCGGATTTCAGGAATCATTCCCAGTTTTAAAATTGAGCAGAAATAAAATATTGCCTCTAGGTCATGCCCTATTTTCATGAGTATCAAGTTTATTATGCATTTCTTAATACATATTTTCTGTAAACGTCCTTAGCTTTCATGTGGTTTCTATGTGCATAAATTGAAATTACTATGCACCTTGAATACTTTTTACTGATAAAAAAATGTGCAGCGTAATTAAAAATTAAACACAAAATTTAATTTTCAGAACCGTTTGGCATTTATAAAGCATATACCATCTCTGAGAAACCCTTTGATATAATTTATTGAAGTTTGGCACTCTTGTTTAGTGATAATTTTGTTAATCGTATGTAAGGAAATTCTGAAAAGTAGTTTAAAAATCTGTTGTGTTATAGTCCCATAACTTGCTGTACCTGTCATACATTTGTGTATACAGTGTTCATAAAAAAGACGATTCTTTCACACTGCGTTGGTTACCGAAATGCAATGGCAAACATTGAAAAAATGTGAACGCTTTGTATGTTATGTTTCTCGCATTTTTGTTATAACTTGTGCTTTCAAGCGTAGTTGAAGTGGTTGCACAAAGTGACTGGGAAGCATCGTTAATTTAGTGCATCATGAACTAGCAGGATTACGTTGATAAGTAATTGCTGGCACCTCGGTGTGTAACTAAAACGGCAATCGCGGGACACGACGGAAATGCATGGGCAAAATCTGATAGATTTGAAGTATCCAAAAAAGAAATTGCGAAATTGGTACAGGTGGTTGGTTTGAGAATCAGGATATCCTGACATCATTTGGTGTGACATTGGCTGGTACCCGTTATATTTACCTTTCGGTACTGACAGAGCAGGGTTGCCAACTCGTACGATAATTATGGGGGTGTACGATAATTTGAATGTATGATAGTTCGATATCAGCAAAATATCATTTTCACTAGTTTGTCACTCCAGCGAAGTGAAACTAATTACAAATAACACCACTTTTGTCCTCATTGTCTCTCCATACCATAGCTACTAAGGCTGCTACCCTTTATCCTCTTATTGCGTGTGCCCAGGTCTGATAATCTCAAAGAAGAAGGCACTGTTCAGAAAATTGACGATCAATGTAGAAAACTCGGAATACGTGCTATTCCGTGTGAAATAAAGAACATGCCTGAACCTGACAGTTTCTGAAGTGCTGTTAAACATATGTCACCTTGGTGCAAATACTGATTTCAAAGAACTAGCGGCCTTTGGATATTATCAGTTGTTTCCTTGCCCTACAGAAGCACTTCTTATGAAAGAGTTTTTCTTTCTTTTTCTTTTTTTTTTTTTCTCTTCTAAACTGGGTTTAATAAAAACCAAAGTTAGAAACAGATTGGCACTAGATACGGTAAATGAACTCATTTTGCGTCTCAGCTTATGAAAGAACGTGGTAGATCTTAAAACCTGCAAGTCACCGAGAAGATGTTAAGGTTTATCTCAACAACAAATTTGTGCAATGCTCCAACGGTTGAGGAAGCTGAACTTTCAGATGAATAGTGCGAGAAACATAAGTGCTAAAGTTATAATATTTGTTAAGGTCATCAATCTTGTAAGTGGATATAATAAACATCATTACTCTTATATTTTCATAAGTATTATACTGATATTTTTATTGTTGTAGCATTTGCTTTTTGATGTACGATAATTTTGAATCCAAATCTATAATTTTGAGTGGCTGGTACGATAATTTTACTTTTAAATGTTGGCAACCCTGTGACAGAGTGATCAGAGACAAACTAGGCAAAGAGGAGACGCAACATGCTGTTGTCGTTTCACTGTATGAAGGTTCTATCCAATCGCAGCAGGCGGCGTCTGTAGTGGAAAAGTTAGAGAATTACTTGGTGCCCTGTGGATACTAGAGATATTATATACAACGGTTTTGTGTGGTGATAAACTGCACAACATCAGAGAAGAAATGGTCTTTTTTCAAACAGCGAACAGTAACGTACATCATGGTTCTGGCTAAAATGATTTCAGTTTCAGTTAAAACTCATGTGGTGAAAATTCTTTAACTGCATTTTCCTTATTCTCAGTGCCTTGTATCTGGCCAAGGTGTACCTTGAACAAGTTGCATACAAAAAGAAATAAGCTTTTTGTTGTTGATTCCTAGGATGCTCATTGTATTTGATACTGAGTTACTAGTAGAGATGAAACAATTCCTTCAATGGATGCGGGGTCAATAAGAGCAGGTTCCAGGTGCACAAAACAATACAGAGAACCCCCTCCTGATGACGTAATGTACGAGATGTAGTGCGTGTTGACGTTAAGCTGATATCTTGGTTACGAAGGAATTGTTTCATCTCTAGTCATTAGGATTTTTGTCATCTCTAGTCCCGCTCTTTCTAGCCTCTGTTCCCCCAGTCTTGTTCCTGTTACTATGTCAAATTTTAATTGTAAACCATGATGAGGCAAATTTAAACTGTCTAAAAAAATATCATCCTGCTTAAAACCCAATGCATTTATTCCTTGTCTGTGTCAACAAAATCTTATTGATTAAAGTCAAATCGTTGGAAGTGAAACGTAATGCAGCTGGTGTGTAGCAGATGGAGTGCTATAGTCCCTCCGAGCTTAAAGTGGGTACGCACATAAGCATTGCGATTGTATCACTCCGCCAACAAGCACGTGTTGACGTTCTCTGTGCACAGCTGTTTACATCTGACTGTTATCGCAACCGTCAATTGTTTCACTGTAGCAGTGTGAGGTTAGAATTGCACTCGCCTCATATTTATTAAATAAACTACATTAACTAAAAAGTTATGAAATGTAATTTTGTGAGTAAAAACTTACGTTAACCTGAGTCATCAGATTGAGGCGCGGCACCCTCAGATCTCAGGTAACGTCTCCACACCCACATAGCTTCCCGATCAAATATCTTTTTTTTGTAAACTGTAACTCAATGTCTTTCAACAAAGTGTGTAACGTGGTTTACCTAAAATTTGGAAAATCTGGCTCACTGTTCGTTATCTATTCTAGGAGGCCCGTTGTTTAAAAGGAAACTATACATTTTAAAGCGAATAACACTTAACAGTGATCCACTTTGCCTAAAACACTAAATGGTCCTTCCCTTTTCTTTTTAGGTACTTTTACAGTTGCTGCTTGTTGCATTTCCGTTCTCACACTTGAAACAGTGTACACAGAAATACCAGTTGCTGCAGACGTCAATTTGGTTGTCTTTCACACCCAGAGCGCCATAACTTTGAAAGAAAAAGTTAAACACATATAACACACTTCTTAGAGGCTTTCCGCTTTTATGTTTCCTTAACTTTACTAGTCTGAGAAACTGAACACTCCACCACACTAACTGCACGTGCATTACTAGTAATACAAATGTCAGAGCATTACTTCACTACAGTAGCAACACAATCGGAGAATTACCGAGTACCACGTGATAATAAATGGAAGTAAAATCTGTATGCTCATGTTTAAATGTTTTGCAGGTGGAATTACGGTATTTATTTACCCCGTTCATTGCTTGAAAGTATTAAATAAGCGATAATATGCGCAATGTAGTAAGAAACTCCTTCCAATCGCGCTTCACCATTTCACTCGCGCTGAAAGTTGTGCTGCGGCGTAATGTTGACATCCGTACCCACTTTAAGGCTGGGTAGGGTATAGTTGGTTACCTCCGCATGCACTTTGATGTAATTTTTTACAATGGTTTGCAGACATTAAAGTAATAGAATGAAACAAAAGAAGTTAAATTCGAAGCTCAGTTTAGTGCTATGTTGCAGGGGGATTTCGATGAGAATTAAATTTGTTACTGTGGCCTAATTTATACCATAAGTAGCTTTGTAAACATTTAAAAACATCTGATGGTAAAAGTTGTCTTGCTAAAATAAATTTGTATAATGTGTGGTATAATTTTTGGGTCGAGTGGCTGGTATTATTGCTTGCTGGGATCTTTGAAGAGTTCTAAACAACGAAATAAAAATGGGGGACAAATGTTCATTTTTGCATTTTTTTAATGTAGACATACAGTAGCAATTTATGTATGTATCTCTCTCTCTCTCTCTCTCTCTCTCTGTGTGTGTGTGTGTGTGTGTGTGTGTGTGTGTGTATGTGTGTGTGTGTTAATCCTTTCATCCATTCTCATTCTTCCGTTTATCAGAAAATTTTGACTTTGATCAATCTCTCTGCCTTGGAGTCTCTTGCATGAAATGGGACTCTCAGAGCAGCAACAGATGTGTGCCATTTGTTTAAGAAGTTGCTATTAAATTCTGTTGTATTTATGCATTTTGTATTAATTTTAGTGACTGCTGCATTTCGTACTTCGCATAACTCTTCAAATTGCAGAGTGTACGGTTCCCTTGCAGGACCCCCGAATAAACATAATTGAAACAAAAAAGGATACACAATGTTTTAATATTAAACATTTAAATTTTTAATTAGAATTAAACTATTTACGTAAACCGTGGTGTTAACCATTGTTATCAATTCCTTTTTTGAAGCACGTTTCACTCTTCAAAAAGCTCCTTGACCACAATTCATAACTAATTACCTTGAAATTATTAGGAGAGCTTTAGGAATTATGGTTAAAAAAGTGCTGCACAGTAGTTAAAATATGAAACAGATCAGCTGATTTATTATTTTCGATAACTGAAATAAAAAAGTTGAAATATAACAACACTTTTTCTCTTACACTAATTAAACTTAAGAAATTCCTTATATTTGTATACCAAGCTAAATAAAAAATCTGATGTGTGACATTCACATAACATTTGCTGCCTATTCTTCAATAAAGTATTCCTTTTAGAAAAAAAAAACTTCTTCTTCTGTCTACTTCATGTAATTCGAGATAAATGTTAATTATACAAATGACTTAATTACACATTTGCTTCTATGTTCAGTGGAAATAAGGGAATACAGTAGGCAAGCGATAGTCAAATCTTTTAAGAGCTGTTAATGTTACCATTAAAATTCCATTTTCTTTGTATGACCAAGAGATAAACAAATCTGGTGTTTGTAGTCACAGGACTTTCTCTACTCGCTCTCGCACAAACTATTATTACAAAGGCTTATTCATCTATCTACCTCATGTTAATCGAGATAACCGTTTGTAGAAATGCTTTTATTACATATTTCCTTATAGTTACAATGGGAAAAGGGGAATGTGGTAGGCTTAAGCAATAGTCAGATCTTTTAAAAGCTGGTCGCTATGTAATGACTTCGACATTCCGTTCTCCTTACATGGCCAGGAGCCTAAAACCCTTCTTATAAACGCTTATTCCTGTATCTAAGTCGTGGTAATCTAGATAAACATTTGCAGAAATTGCCTTATTGCATATTATAGTTGCAAAAGGAATAAGGGAATGCACTAGGGTTTACGCGATAGGCAAATCTTTTCACAGCTGGTCGCTATGTAATGGCTCTCAAATTCCGTCTCTTTGCATAACTAAAAAACAAAAAAGTGTTTGAGGAAAAGTATAGGCATTTAAAAATTCAAAACAATAACAGCGGTTATTTTGGAAATGGTTAGGTCCACAAAAAGTTTACTTCACATAAATTGATTCTTTAACGAGATCTACACTTTTTATGTAGTAAGATTTTATGTATATCTTACGGATTACCAGTTACGTAAAACTCATCACGAATGAAGATGACTTCAGAGGCTATTTTCAGAAAATTAAAAAAAAAAAAATCATTTCATTTGTCATAAAAAACGTCTTAAATATACGGTAATTTAATCAAAATCGTCTAAGGCATTTTTTAAAAAAATCAAAATTTCCTAAGTATGCTTCCATATAAAAGGTAGTTTGGGATGGATTATTCTTTTTACTTTCTCTACTAGTAAGTAGGGGAAGTATTGTATTCCACCCAAAAATTCGATGTCGAGATTTCACCGGAAATATATGTTTTGAGACCCCCTGAATCCAAAAACAGCGTTTTCAGAGAAAGGCCTCTGTGTGTGTGTGTGTGTGTGTATGTGTGTGTGTGTGTGTGTGTATGTGTGTGTGTGTGTGTGTGTGTGTGTGTGTGTGTGTGTGTGTGTGTGTGTGTGTGTGTGTGTTGTGTGCCAGTCTGTGTGTCTGTCAATCTGTGGACAGCATAACTCAAAAACGAAAAGTCGGTTAAAAGCCAAGGTTGGTATTTAAGTTTAATATCCTTCAAGGATGCGACACGAAGATTTTGAAGACGATAGCCCTACCCTAAACTACCATTTACATGACAAATTTTTCGAAAATTTTGATTTTCTTGAAAATGGCTCTAACGATTTTGATTAAAATCCCGTATGTTTAAGATATTTGTATGATAAATAAGATGTATATTTTGAATTTTCTGGCTATAGCCTATGCAGTACTGTTTACTCTGGATGACTTTTGTATAACTCGTAAACCGTAAGAGATCTTGCTATACAAAAAATGTAGATATCGCTAAAACAAACCATTTATGTCTGAATATTTTTTGTAGAGTGAACCATTTCGGAGATATTCCTTGTTATTTGTGTCAGTTTCGGAAAACTTAAAACATCCGTGAAATAGAACCCCATTGTTCATTTTTTATATGTTAAGCGTGCAAAGAGAATGTGATCTCAAAGCTTTAAACGATTTGACTATCGCTCAAAGTCTACTGTGTTCTAATATTCCACTTGCATCTACAAGAAAAAAAAAAAAATAGATAATTTGTACAAATGTTTATCTCAACTAACATGAAGAAGATATAGGAATAAGAGTTTGTAAGGATGTGTAGTGCAAAGGTAGAGAAAGTCATGTGAGTGCAACACATCAGATTTTTTAAAAAGATCTTCGTGTCCCATACTTGAAAGGTTGAAATCTTAAATACCAACTTCGGTATTTAATCAAATTTTCGTTTTTGGGCAATGCTGATCACACACACACACACACACATACACACATACACACACACAAACACACACACACACACACACACAGAGAGAGAGAGACCGACTGACCAATAGATGCACGGACAGATAAACACGCCCATATATTCACAAATACACATACCGAACTTTTTCTACAAATTATATTTTTGTTTTCTGGGACACAAAAAATGTATTTTCGATGAAATCTCTATATAGAACTTTGGTGTGGAATACAACAGTACTTCCTCTACTAAGTATGTAGTAGAGAAGGTAAAATTCAGATGGTACAGTGGCAGAATGTAATATAAGCACACACTTCGGAAAAGGCTTGTGCCAAGAAATAGAATAATTTACATAAATAATATGTTATAATAAGCTTTACCTTTTCCTCACAAGTACGTTTGGTTTATCTCCAATAGTTACCAAGTTGTATACAATTATACAAAATGCAAACAGAATGAAGGAGTTTCGAAACAAAATTAATGTTGTACATTTTATTCCTCGTGGTATTTATCAGACATATGACACTTTATTTAAAATGTTTATAGCTAAAGGGGAAATACTGTATTCAACAAAAATTCAATGTTGAGATTTCACAGGAAATATATGTTTTGAGGCCCCCTGAAAAGCAGTGTGTGTGTGTGTGTGTGTGTGTGTGTGTGTGTGTGTGTGTGTGTGTGTGTGTGTGTGTGTGTGAGAACAACATAACTGGAAAAAAAATCGGTTAAAAACCAAAGTTGGTATTTAAGTTGGATAAGTTTCAAGAATGTGATACGAATATATTGAAGAAAATTCCTTCACCCTAAACTACACTTTACGTGAACAATTTTTTCGAAAACTGATTTTCTCAAAAATGACAAACGATTTTGATTAAAATAGCATATGTTTAAGTAATTTTTACTACAAATGAAATGTATATTTTGTATTTTCTGGTTATAGCCCATGTAGTCCTGTTTACTCTTGATGACTTTTGCATAACTGGTAAACCGTAAGAGATGACAAAATCTCACTTAACCAAAAATGCAGATTTCGTTAAAACACAGAACTTATTTAATATTTATTGGCTTTGTGGCGCTGAGCATTTCCAAGATGTTGCTTGTTATTACTTTCAAGTTTAAAGCCCTTGTACTTTTCTTTAATTGAGGTCGTTATTCTTCTCTCTGTCTTTTTGTTTCTCCTTTCATCGCAAGCGCTTGTTACCACGATGGAAACGCTTGGATGCAGTTTCATTCAATTATGAACCAAAAAATCTGTAGTAAAACAATTACATATATATTTTGGGAGCTGTCCACCAGCGCATTGAACTTCGAAGAATTATCATTCAACCAAATATCTAAGACTGTTTCATTTTAAGTTTAATTTGTATTTATTATTTCTTATAATAGTGTTCCTGCTATTTGTTTACGTTTATGTTCCAAGACTTTTCATAATGCCGTGTAAAGAAACGAACTAGCTCTAACTTTAATCTTAAGAAATCATTTGCAGTAAAAGCGGTCAAAGTGATTGCTGGTTCTCTTACCCAAAATCATGATATATTTAGTGATATTAAAACTATGCAGTACACAAGTAACTCAGTGATGGTGTTATCTTTATTACCTCTTGGCCATACAAAGATGATGTAATTTCAAAGGCATCACATAGCGACCAGCTTGAAAACGGCAAATGCTTAACGTCTACTTATTCCCATATTCCCCTGGGATCTACAAGAAAATTAGTATTAAGTTCTGCAAATGTTTATCTCGATTAGTATGAAACAGATGAATAAACGTCTTTAAGAATAGTTTGTATAAGAGTAGAGAAAGTCATGTGAGTGCAATACAAAAGATTTTTATATAATAAACAACGAAAATTTCTTGATCGAAGTGGGATTTAGCGAAAATCTATTATTCCTATCCTTGGAAGATTAGTCTTAATTATCAATGTTGGTATTATCCTATTCCTCACTTTTGAGTTATGCTGTTCACAGGCGCGCGCGCGCACACACGCGCACACACACACACACACACACACACACACAGACACATACACGCACCACGCACACCATATACACACAGACACTCACACAATAACACACACACATACATACGTACACACGTACATACATACACAATCACACACGAACATATGCATACATGCGCCACTCTTTGGGGTTCAATGGACATCAGATCGTATATTTCTTGTGGAATTTGGCACCAAATTTTTGTGTAGCATGCAGCACTTCCTCTACTTAGCATAGGTAAGCGCTAGAGAAATAAAAAGATAAGGGTGAAACCAACTTTTACATAAAGAAAAACCGTTGTATGGCATTGCTGAAATATATATGTAAATGTAGACTGTCAGGTTTCATGCGAATATCAACAGCAGCTTTTTATATAAACTATGTTCGAATAAAACAATATTTTCAAAAATCTATACACTAATTTTGGTCGAAGTATAAGGGATGGAAGTCCTTCAGAACTGCCATATGGGCATCTCATCTTATTGTGTACGATCCAAATTTCGTCAAGCTGTGAAAGATATTGGGTGTATACCAGTTTTAGTAAAATACTGCACGTTGGTTTACTCCTTAAGTGGAAGTAGTGAATGCAATAAAAGTATTATTATGTTGTGTATAAAATCCATTCCATGGCCTTATTTAATGTCTAAACCAGTATTGGTGAAAGTAAGGGATAAACTTTTTCTAAACTGTCGTATGAGCATCTCATCTTGTTTTACAAGATGCAAAATTCATCAAATTGTGGTAGAGTATGAGGTTTGTGCCTGTTTTAGTAGAACACTGCACATTGTTTACTACTTAAGTGGTAGTAGTGAATGCAACTAGGCAATATTATGTTTTGTATAAAATCCATCCCATAGCCATATTACCTATATAAATTTGCATGTCTCATAAAATGATATTTATTTTGTTTTATCTTTGTTAAGCCACTAACACTGAACCTTATTAGATTATAGTTTAGAAAAACCAAAACTCTTTAAATTGTCGCATAAAACCTTTTAACATGTGCAGCTTAACGAAAGAAAAAGACATTTCAGTGTTTAAATGTTTGGTTTAATATAATAAATTAAGAGGATTGACTTTGTGTCGGATTACATTTTGGTACATAAATCATTTTCTAAAGTGGGTTAGCATTATGACCAAACTTAAACCACAATACACGGGAGCTGCTGTCCAGGACGCCTCCCTATTTGGTCACTTTCGCAACTATTTGTTATGGGAACGAACTAGGATTATCTTACAAGTTTCTCCTAACCTCCAATTATAACAAAAATTAACTTCTTGTTGTCACAATCTCCTTGCATTATCAAAGAATCTGTTATGCATCTCCGTCTTTAGTATACCATATCACATTTCAACTACTCTGTACTAATATACCTATCATGATATAATCCTCAAAGATCACATATGGCACGTCAAGTGATAACATACCTACAGAAAAGTGTTAGATATAATCACGTAATAATTATTATTGCACAATGCATGCATATATGTCTGTACTGACCGTCAAAAATGCGATTTTCTGTTGAATATTTATCATGGCCTGCAGTTAGTCATCTTGGAAAAGACTGGCTTGCCAAGGAGAGTTGAATTTAAAGATGGCTACCCTTCAGTCTTCAGTTTACGAAACCTTGTAATATTATGCAGCTCCCAAAGTAACAGAAAATAATATTTGTAAGAAACGCACTTCACAGCAAAATTAATTCTTTATTAATTTACACCACCTTTGGGAAATAAGAGTACGCGTATAATAAGTTTATATTCGAAAACATTATTTTTGCTGCCATGATTAGGAATAGTTTACTTGCAATTGAGAGGGGAAGAAGGTACCTAAATTGCACCTTTAAAACTTTTATTATTTAATGTTTATTTGATATTAAACATAGCTATCTATTAATGACTTGTATACACATTTATTAAATTGTAATCTAAAAATATGTAATGAATTTTTGAAACTTGGTACAGATGAACTGTAAGGTGAAGTTGTCTGTGAGTCATATTCATGTTTTCTTATGTGTTGTAGGTTTCATGTTACTTCTGCAGTTTATAGATGGATTAATGGATGCATTATAGACATTTCATAACAAATTAAACCGAAATGTTGCAGATTCACCTGCAAATTATATATATGAACTAGATTTTGATTATATGCACTATACAGCACATATATGTATATTATGTATTGTAAATTGATGTTTATAATTCACAAATACAACTGTATTAGAGACACACTAGTTTGCAATTATTACGTACGATGTAGAACATCTTCGCACCTTCAATTTAATGAGGCAACCACTTGCGTCCGTTTATAATTGTTGATAAGCTAACGTCTTGCTGCACTGTGAGCAACATGGAAATATTTGATGTGTAATATTATGAAGATGTTAACTTACCTGATAAAAGTAAGCAATGAAGAGTAATATGGCGGTGTGTGGGGGTTGCCGCTGGCTTGCTAACGAGTGACTGCCACGATCTCTGTGTCTCGTTATTTCGGGAGTGGTGCCACCGTTGGCGAGATCTCCCGCATTGCATCCACGGCCATGACCATCATCAACATCCCTCACAATTAGAAAGGACGTAAATAACATAACTTTTTATAAAAGCTTATCTCTATTGCAGCTTCACTTCTTTATCTAACATCTAGCTCTTCAACATTTCCTGCTTACCGTTTCTCCTTTGCGCTTTTCTGTTAGGCTTCTGTGATTCTTTTTCCTTCTTTGTGCTTACTCTCTTCAGCAGCTTCATCTCTCACTTCAGTGTAATGTTCTGTGCTCATCACGTAAAGTAGATGCATTCAATAAATTCAATATCCAGATATATTTCAATTTTCATATTTGTTTTTCATTCTTGTGGAATTGTATACACGGTGAGGCAAATTTTCGTCAAAGTCTACTAAGTGAGGACACAGAAAATTTAGTTAACAGTTTTACTTTCTCTACCACTTATTATAACAGAAAAAGAAATACCTATCGGGATTTCACTGTTTTGGGCTCCCGGAATTGACTCCCCAATTAGAAATATGCACCAGAATGGTGAATATATCTCAAAAACGAAACTTTGGATAAATACCAAACCTGCTGTTTAAGTTCCGCAACTTGCATAGATGCAACATGAAGGTTTTCCCGCTGAAAAGTTTTCGATATTTTGTGTTTTAAAATTAAAAAATAGCACACGTTTAAGATATATTCATAGTAAATGAAATGTATAGGTATATTGATCTATATGCGAATAGTCGGAAAAGTACTCTTATTCTGAGTTAATGTCTTTCTAAAACTGGTAGGTAACTCACAAGAAAAAGAATTTACTACACAAAATATGTTGACGTCTTTAATACATACAGTCCAAGTCTAATACATTTTTGTGGCACAATTAGAGATATGTGTTATTGTTGGTTCAACTTTACAAACACTTCATTCTTTTTAAGCGTTGTTTCTCTTGGTCATAGCCCGCGTTTATTTATCGATTTTTAAAGATTTTACTATCGTTTCAGTACTTGTATCCCACTTATACTTACAATGAAATGTATAATATAATATTTCTGCAAACGTCCTCATAAACATATAGTAAATATAACATTGCGATTTTATAAGAATAGTTTGTGAACGAATGGCTAGAGAAAACCATGCGAATGTAACACATCAAAGTTTTTTGACACAAAATTAAGGTGTAGATGTGGGTTAGTTCGGAAGGGGACACCTCGGACATTACGAACCATGTAGATAGATATATGGTGTCTACCACCCCGTGAGGAAGGGATGAAGTGAAGGAACCGCAGGAGGCTGCACCTAACACTACATCAACATTTGAATTTGTTAAGAAACCTTATAAGTAAACCATTAAAATCTGAAGATATAACTGCAGTGTGTTCGCATACTCATTGGCAAGAAAGCTATCGTTTTTCTTAATTTTTTTTATTTACTATTTTTTATTGAAGAGAAGTACCTACTCCTAAACAGCTTTTACAGCAAATACCATTCAATTCAAAAGTTTTAAGGGGGGAACTGTTAATTCTGCTGTTTGGTAGACTGGTTTGAGGAGTTACCATGTCAATCATTCTGGCCAAACATTTTTAAAAGCCCAGGGACATGTTTAAATCAGCCGTGCGCTCCCTTTAGAATGAATTTAGAAATTATGCTTTTTACCCAAGATAAAGTATTTGATTCTTTGGGATAAGGGGAAGATAAACGTAATTGAAGACTGAAACTTGATGTCGGAAGACAAAGACCTAAAAGCTGTTACGTAAACCAATATGAAAATAGAAGAACTTTAGAGTTTAAGTAAAATTAAGTATCAGATGAAACTATTGTGGAAGAATATTTAACCATAATAGTAAAAAAAAAAAAAAAAGTCCTCGAATAAGAAGAAACAATACGGATGAGGTCAGAGGTAAAGGGGTATATAGAAAAGAATCTCAGAATGCCTTTAACACACGGAAAAAGAGAATGATAAAGGAAACCAGGTAAAAGAGTGGCTTCATGGATAAATTTGCGTGCACAAAGAATGTGGACAACAATCTAGAAAACCAAGAACTTTAAAAGGGGGGTGGGAAAGTCTCTTCAAGTGCACGAACAGTGATAAAACTCTTCCGAGATTGAAAGTGTCAGTTAAGTGGCAACATTATTATGCCTCAGTTTTTGTACAAAATGTAGGTATGTATTACAAAAGCAAAGGCTACTTATCTTAAGATGGCAGCCAATTGGCGCAGTTGTGCTCTTGAAGTTATGTCCTTCCTTATAGGTGGTACTCTAGATATGTTTGTCAATATTTTTTCAGGTTAAGTGTTTTCTTCAAACATTGTGTGTTATTGCTTATTGCTTTTACGTAAAGAGGACAAAAGGCTCATTCAGAAATGAACTTGAAGGTTTCTCACGAGCATTTCAGTAATGTTAGATTCAGATCACTTCTAGCCAACATGTGCAGAATATGTGACTTCTGACTTGCCAAGTACAAATATCACCAACAATAAAAGATAACAAACAGCGTCTGGCAAACCACACCAAGGCAAAACAAGCAAAACAGCTTAAGAAATATAACAATGCAGTATTACAGTTCCTGAATATCAATATGCGTTGCATATGTCTAGATATAAAGCGAGCAGGATGGCTCAGGCGATAGCGTCCGACTCGCATTCAAAAGTCCCAATTTCGATTACCGTTTGATCTGCCACGCTGACCTTGGTATTTTTGTGATTTTCCTAGTCAGTAGGCGAATGCTGGGTTGCATTGTGTATAAGGATGGTGATTTTTCGCAAATACGATATGGCGCAAAATGCTCATAAAGGCTTTTACGTTTGTATTTCAATTGCTCATGACGTCTAAACTACAGTTTGATATGTTTTTAAAATGCGATAAAACGAGAGATTATCAAAAACAATGAAAATTATTCTAACATGCAAAATGTGAAGCAATTTATGCACTCTTTTTCAATGAAATTGTAAAAAGATGAACAAACGAGCAAGATAGCCCCATAGTAACGTGTGAAGCTCACATTTGGGAGTTGTGGGTTCAATTCCCGCGCCCCACCTCCCTGATCAGTGGGTTCTTTCGGGGGCTTTTCTGGGCCAGCAGGCGAATGCTGGGAAGGACAATTACATTAGCCGAATTTCCTGTCCCTCCATTTCATTTCAGCTTCCTTTTAATCCAGTCCTTCTGGTGCTCTCGACGGATGGGTGGCCTTGTAGTTGCTAACCCTGCCGGGGGGAGTACTGCTGTCGAAACACATGCGGCTGGTGACTACTTCACATACCCTGGTATCGAGCACATGCTAGGAATCCTCACGTCGGCTCGCGGCTCGCCCGGGTTTCCTCACGGCCGTAGTTCACTCTCATTCCATTCCTTCCTACCAAGGGCCTTACATACAATAGCCAGCTTAGGCTCAGTGTGGAATCTCCTCCGTACCTATTTAAGATGAGTTCATCTGTATGGAATGTTTCCTTTGCTGAGCATGGAAAATATGTGAGAAAAAACTGAAAATCCTTCCTTGCTTCCTCCCTCCCTCTCTACCTCCCTGTCGCCCTCCCTCCCGCTCGCCCTACCGCTCGCCTGGCTACCTACCTCCCTCCCCCCCTTCCGTCATACCTTCCTTCACTCTCTTTCCTTCCTTCTTCCTTCCTTCCTTTCCTCCTTCCTTCCCTCTCTTCACTCCCTCCCTCCTTCCATCCTTCCCTCCTTCCATCCTTCCCTCCTTCCATCCTTCCCTCCTTCCTTCCCTCTTTCCCTCCCTCCTTCCCTCCCTCCCTCTTTCTCTCTTTCTCACTTTCTCTCTCTCTTTTTTCTTTCTTTCTTTCATTCTTTCTTTCATTCTTTCTGTCTTTCTTTCTCTCTTTCCCTCTTTCTCTCTGTCTCTCTTTTTCTCTTTCTCTCTATCTCTCTTTCTTTCCTTCTTTCTTTCTTTCTTTCCTTCTTTCTCTCTTTCTCTCTTTCTCTGTCTCTCTTTCTCTCTCTATCTCTCTGTTTCTCTCTTTCTTCCTTCCTTTCTTTCTTTTTTCTTTCTTTCTTTCTTTCTTTTTTATCCTTCCTTCCTCCCTTCCTTCCTCCTTCCTTCTTTACTCCTTTCTTTCTTTCTTTCTTTCTTTCTTTGTTTCTTTGTTTGTTTCTTTGTTTGTTTGTTTGTTTCTTTCCTTCTTTCTTTGTTTCTTTCTTCTTCTCTCTCTTGCTTTCTTTCTTAATAATACTAGTAATGATAACAACAACAACAATAATAATAATAATAATAATAATAATAATAATAATAATAATAATAATAATAATAATAATAATAATAATAATAATAATAATAATAATAATAATAACTACAACAATGGAAATTTAAAATCAAATTGAAAAACAATGCCTAAACCGGGTATGGAACCACAGAGTGAGTGAGTGAGTGAGTGAGCGAGCGAGCGAGTGAGTGAATGAGTGAGTGAGTGTGTGAGTGAGCGAGCGAGTGAGTGGGTGAGTGAGTGAGTGAGTGTGTGAGTGAGCGAGCGAGTGAGTGGGTGAGTGAGTGAGTGAGTGAGTGAGTGAGTGAGTGAGTGAGTGAGTGAGTGAATGAATGAATGAGTGAGTGAGTGTGTGAGTGAGCGAGCGAGTGAGTGAGTGGGTGAGTGAGTGAGTGAGTGAGTGAGTGAATGAGTGAGTGGGTGAGTGAATGAGTGGGTGAGTGAGTGAGTAGGGTTTAAGGGCCCGTCGACAGCTGGGTCATTAGAGCCCCAAGTCAAAAGGATAAAAAGAACGGTAAAACTCAGCAGTACTTAACACTCAAAATTAAAAATTGAAACAGGGAAGCTAAAACAGATAAAAGCTAAAACAGCTAAAATTTAAAACTGGTCTAATAGGTAAGCTAAAACAATTAAGGCGGGTAAATTGATCTAAGAAGGCAAGCAGATAAAATGCAAAAGGTAAAAAATAAAACCACGAAATAAAATACAAGTCAAACCTGCTTAGCAAAGCCAACACTGGCGACGAACCGCAGCACTGTATTAACAGCTACAGGTTCGTCACCAGGAACCACAGATATTCCGATCTCCATCTGGGTGCTCTTATCAACTGAGCTACCACACAAGCGTGTCAGACGACACTATTCAGCTAATAGTTCAACAAAGCGGCGCTGGGGTGAGTTTCCACTGGGTTCTCCGGCTTACCCGCCATCTCATTCTACCGGTGCTCCATCTTCATTCCATGTATCATCAGTGTCACCGCCTGCGGTGCCGTGGTAGTAATAGCGGGCGCTAAACAATACAAAAAAAATAGTTCAACTATGAAGCCCGGCACATTAAAGTATATACAGCATTGTAAATCCCCATTAAGGTATGTTATCTCATATGAATTGAGAGCTAATTGTGGTTTGCCGGGAAAATGCGAGTCAGTTGGAGAATTTAATATTTCGCAGGCATGTTGCCATGGTAGCTCAGTGGTTAGAGTAACCACATGGAGAGTGGAAGATCCGTGGTTAAAATCCCGGCTATGGCTTTGTACTCTTTAGCCTGAGTCTTCCTTTCCAACCTTGTCCTACATGCGGCTAGTGTGAAAGAACAATTAACTTCCAATAGTAATAATTCATTCAATAGAAGCGCAAATGGAAGTGAAAAAAGTAAATTTATGCAATGATGTCAATATATCTGAAATTACGTAGTATGGTGTGAACCATGCAGAATTATACTAAATATATTTTAAAACGCAAAATAAAATTTATGTTCAATATCCCTACATGTCTGTTCAATATTTGCATTTTATTTGTATCATTAAAATGTGTAATTCTACATAATGAGGGTTCTAGAGATGACTAGATTCTGCTTTCTACATTCCCCTTATGCCTATAACGAAGTTTATAATGAAGGTATTTCTGTAAAGCTTTATTCCAATGAACGTGGAGTAGATAAGTAGCAAAGTTAAGATTTCGTAGGAATACATTATAGTAGCTACATATATAAAAGAAACTGACGTGTTGCACTCACATGACTTTCTCTACTCTTGTACCAACTATTCTTACAAACTCTTATTCCTCTAGCTTCTTCATGTTAGTCGAGATAAATATTTGCAGAAATTATCTTACCGATAATTTTCTTGTAGGTGCAAGGGGAATACAGTAGACTTGGAGCGATAGTCAACGTTTTTAAAGCTGGTCGCTAAATAAAGGTTTTGAAATTCCATTCTCTTTGAACGGCCAAGAGATAAAGAATCTGATGTGTTGCACTCACATGACTTTCTCTACTCTTGTACTAACCATTCTTACAAACTCGTATTACTATATCTGTTTTGTGTTAGTTGAGATAAACATATGTAGAAATTATCTCATTGCTTATTTCCTTGTAGGTGCATGGGCAATATTAGAATACAGTAGGCTTTGTGCGATAGTCAAATATTTTAAAGCTTTGAGAGCCCGTTCTCTTTCCACGCTTAGTATATAAAAAAATGAACGATATTCCATTTCACGAAAGTTTTAAGTTTTCCGAAACTGACACAAATAACAAGGAATATCTCCGAAATGGTTCACTCTACAAAAGATATTCAGACATGAATAACTTGTTTTAGCGAGACCTACATTTTTTGTATAGTAAGATTTTGTCTATCTCATACGGCTTACGAGTTATCAAAAGTCATCCAGAGTAAACAGAACTACA
Source organism: Tenodera sinensis (assembly GCA_030765045.1). Classification (NCBI taxonomy): domain Eukaryota; kingdom Metazoa; phylum Arthropoda; class Insecta; order Mantodea; family Mantidae; genus Tenodera; species Tenodera sinensis. Next base: position 180,254,307 of record CM060964.1, read on the forward strand.
TAGGCTATAGCCAGAAAATTCAAAATTTACATTTTATTTGTCATAAAAATATCTTAAACACATGGCATTTTATTCAAAATCGTTAGAGCCATTTTCAAGAAAATCAACATTTTCGATAAATTTTCCATGTAAAGGGTGGTTTAGGGTGGGGCTATTTTCTTCAAAATCTTCGTGTCGCATCCTTCAAAGACATTAAACTTAAATACCAACTTTGGCTTTTAACCGACTTTTCGTTTTTGAGTTATGCTGTCCACAGACTGACACACAGACACACACACACGGACCTTTTTCTAAAAATGCTTTTTTTGGATTCAGAGTGTCTCAAAACATATTTCCGGTGAAATCTCGACATCGAATTATTGGGTGGAATACAACAGTTCCCCTACTTACCAGTAGAGAAAGTAAAAAGTGAATAACAACCTTCCACTTTAGAAAGTATAAGCATTGTAATCCTCACACAAATAAGAAGGAATATCTCTGATATGGTTCAGTACACAAAAAAGAAAAAATGCATTCGGGCATAAATTGTGTTTTAACGAAATCTGCATTTTTGTATAGTAAACCAGGAAATTCAATATATACATTTCATTTATCATAAAATATCTTAAGAATATGGAATTTTAATCAAAATCGTTAGTTATTTTTGAGAAAATAAAAATTTTCGAAACATTTTCAAGTAAAGGGTTGTTTAGTGTTGAGGAATTTTCTTCAAAATCTTTGTGTCGCATCCTTGAAAGATATTTAACTTAAATAGCAGCTTTGATTTTTAACCAGTTTTTCTTTTTTGTGCTATGCTGTTCACAGCTAGACAGACACTTGCGCGCGCGCGGATCTTTTTCTAAAAATGTATTTTTTCTTTAAATTTATTTTTATATATTTTTTTTTATTTTTTATAATTCAAGAGGCCGCAAAACACATTTCCGGTGAAATGTCGACATTGCATTTTTGAGTGGAGTACAATAGTTCCCCTAATTACTATAAGCAGTAGAGAAAGTAATAAGCCGCACTGGGTAGAGAAAGGCATGCGAATATGACGCATAACATTTTTAGCAGGTATAAAGCATTTCCTCTAGGAATAATTAACTCCCAGCTAAATTAGTTTTTATTTTAGGCGTGAATTTCCGTTTCCGATAGCAAGGTGGCTCACCCACGGTGCTATTTGCACAAGTTTGCACTCCGCGTAGATGGTGTAACCGGTCAGGTAAGTTGCACTTCCGAGTGATAGATTTTTGAAGCGAGCTGTACTACTACACGTACGAGTGCCACGCATGCGCATTGGAAGCGCGCCACCATGCCGTTGCTTCAGTAACCATTCCTCTCTTTCTTGCGTCATACTGCCTTGTGTGGCAGCTCCGACAAACGAGAGGGTGGTGTAGCAATGGGGCTGAATCGAGTTGACGACGACGTGGACTGCGACGATAAGGTTGTACTAAAACGTAAGATAACGCTACTGAATGGCGTGGCTATCATCGTGGGAACGATCATCGGGTCCGGCATCTTTGTGTCGCCGGCTGGCGTGTTCGGGTACACGCGTTCGGTAGGGGTGTCGCTGGCGGTGTGGGTTCTCTCGGGAGTGTTCTCCATGCTCGGGGCGCTGTGCTATGCCGAGCTTGGCACGTGTATTACAAGATCAGGTGGCGACTATGCCTATATCATGGAGGCTTTCGGGCCCTTGCCGGCCTTCCTGCAACTCTGGGTGAATGTGATGGTAGTGAGACCAACCACGCAGGCCATCGTCGCCCTCACTTTCGCAGAGTATGCCGCCAAACCATTCTTCCCAGACTGCGCGACGCCGGAGAATGCTGTCAGGCTTCTGGCTGCCGTCTGCCTCTGTAAGTAAATAATCTTTATCATACAACTCTTAGAACCGCATGGCGCGTTTTCGCTGTAGCCTCTAGAGTAACACGGTACAACAATTTTTTTTTGCGAAAAATATGTAAATTGCAGCATTTTGAAATGTTTATGTTAATGTAAGTGTAAATGAGCAAATGTGACCAGATCCATAGCTTGGTCCCCCCCCCCTGTCCCCTCCCCCTCTTCGCGACGCCCATGTTACGGTGTGAAAATACGTAAGTATATAGGTGTTCAACAAATATGGAGAGAATAAGAAAATGAAACAAATCTGTCGAGGTGCGAGGAGAATAATAATAGTTGAAATCATGGGCATCGCGAAGGAAGGAGGGGGCGGCAAGGGGTGGGGGGCGGGGGTGGGGGGGGGGGGGCGGGGGCGCCGTGGTCGCCCCTTGGAAATTAATGAATTTAATGTGCAGTCAGTTACTGTTTTTATTCAACACAAATTAATGCGGTTATCCGCAACAAATACTATAACTTTTTACAACAAAATAATGAATAACACTGTTCTGCATGGATTTTTTTTTAAATAAATATAAAGTGAATGAGCGTTTCTGAATCACATTTTCACACTTGATTGCAAAACTGAAATCCACTTTCGCGTACCACGTCAGAATGTTTTACAATTCAAAATTTTATGTTTTGAGTGTTTTTCGTAATGTAAGTACTGTAGTAACATTACTGCATGCTTATCGTTTGTTAGAAAGGCTCAACAGCTTATAATTTCTACGTTATTACTTAAAATGTGAAATAGCATAACTATTACTTTATTTATATATTTTTATATGTATATGTTTTTATATTTTTTAAAATCTACTAACTATATCCGCCCTAGGGGATGTTCAAAAATTGTATTGGTGATAAGACATGCAATGTTTATTTTTGGATATGTTTATCACATTACCATCAGCGTCCAGTAGCACTGAAACTGAATCTCCAGTGGATAATACTTATGAACCAGACTGATGATGATAATGATAGATGTTTTAATCAAAGTGAGCATAATGATTTAGTGAGAAATTAAGTTTGCCAAAAGAATCAGCAGAACTTTTAGGCTCTAGATTAAAAGAATAGAAAGGGAAGTATTGGCTGAGGGTAAATATGTTTCATAGTACAGGTATCGTGAGAAGGAACTTGTCCCTTTTTAGCTGAAGAAGAAAATTTGGTGTATTGCCAAGACATCCCTGCTGTCTTCAAATTTTGTAAAATAAGTTATAATTCCAAAGAGTGGAGGTTCTTCATAGATTCTTTTCAGAAAAGTCTTGAAGGTGTTTTGCTTCATAATGGAAACATTCGTCCTTCCATTCCTGTGGTCCACTCTTTTCTTTTAAAAGAGACATGAAAATGTTAAATTTTTGTTACAAAAGCTACAGTATGAAACCCAACAATGGCTAGTCTGTGGAGATTTCAAGATTAATGGATTATTACTTGGTCAGCAGGCTGGTTTCACAAAATATCCTTGTTTCTTATGTGAATGAGATGGCAGAGTACACTGGGAAAGGGAACAGTGCCATGCATTACTAATTTAACACCTGGCATATATATATAAGTGAACCTCTTATTGATTCCTCATAAGGAAAGTGAATACTTTAAATACTTTTGCGTTAAAAAATTAATGCTGGTGTACTCGTTGGCCTACAAATTCGAAAACTGATGGACAGTCTGTTCGAGAATACCTACTATTAGTCGAGAAGTGAAAGATGCCTGGAATGCTTTCAGAAGTGTTGTTTTTAATTTATTTGGAAAAAAAAAAGACGCAAATTATATTAACATAGTGAAAGTGATGCTACAAAATTTCAAACAAATTGGTTGCAACATGAGTGTCAAAATACATTTTCTTCATTCCCGTCTAAATTATTTCCATGATAATTTAGGATATTTTAGTGAGGAATGGGGCGAAAGATTTCACCAGGATATAAACAATTTGGAAATGAGGTATCAAGGGAAGTGGAGTGTTCACAAGATGGCGGACTATTGTTGGATGTTAAAAAGGTACTACTCTGAACAATATGCGAGAAGGTCAAAGAGGAGAAAATTTGAGTTGTAATATTGAGGAAAGGTTGTGAATGTGCTTATAATTATTATTAATTAATTATTAATTAGTGGCAAATAACTAATTATAATTATGGCCTAGCTTTTCATACAAAATTCTTATTGAAACTTATTTTTATTACGTTTCACAAAACTTTAAATTCATTTGTGTTATTTATGAATATTTTGAAAACCTGACGTGATGAGAGAAAACGGAGATTCTTTTCGAATTCAGCACAAAAAAAATCCTTTCAGGATCACCTATCAGATTAAAAAAAAAAAAAACAAGTTTTGAAATGCAGAACGGTGTAAATGTTGTTTGACTGCAAACTTCCAACATGCGTCCCTCCTGAAAAAATGTCTGTCGATACCCATGGCTAAAATGTTAAGAAGTTTTACCAAATTATATAATCGCTATCAATATTTGGAGATATAAAGTTCAAAACACTTCGAAAACTTGAGATTAAATACAGAAATAATTTTACTACAAGGTGAAATAAACAGATTCCGCTAGTACTAAAGTAACTCCACAAGAACAGGATGAAGTAATAGAAAAGCTGACGCATTTTCTAAACTCGACACTGTAAATACCTGGGTTTTACCGGCAATAACATTTAATTTGAACTTAAGATACGCGCTTTCGCTTCACTTGCCGTTTATAGCTTGTCTCTGGCACATCTGTGGTGATAGTCCAGCAGTAATATGCTAAAGTAGCAGGGGTTCACTTCCCCGCATACCTATTCTCACCAACTGCAATGTCTTGGTGAAATTGTCACCGTGTTCATCACTTACTGGTGCAAGGTTCCAGCCACGGCATGTTCCTGTGTTCGATCCTACCCAATGGCGTGGATGTTTTAAGTCCGGGTATTCTTCCATGCCCTCCCCCCCCCCCCCCCCACACACACACAAACATGCACATGTACATACGTACACACATACTACTACTACTACTACTACTACTACTACTACTACTACTACTACTCCTACTACTACTGCTGCTGCTACTACTACTACTACTACTACTACTACTACTACTACTACTACTACTACTACTACTACTCTACTACTACTACTACTGCTGCTGCTGCTGCTACTACTAGTACTACTCTACTACTACTACTCTACTACTACTACTACTCTACTACTACTCTACTACTACTACTACTCTACTACTACTACTACTACTCTACTACTACTACTACTACTACTCTACTACTACTCCTACTACTACTGCTGCTGCTGCTGCTACTACTACTACTACTACTACTACTACTCTACTACTACTACTACTACTACTCCTACTACTACTGCTGCTGCTGCTACTACTGCTGCTGCTGCTACTACTACTACTACTACTGCTGCTGCTACTACTACTACTACTACTACTACTACTCTACTACTACTACTACTCTACTACTACTACTACTCCTCTACTACTACTACTACTCTACTACTACTACTACTACTACTACTCCTCTACTACTACTACCACTACTACTACTCTACTACTACTACTATACTACTACTACTCTACTACTACTCTACTACTACTACTACTCTACTACTACTACTACTCTACTACTACTACTACTACTACTCTACTACTACTACTACTCTACTACTACTACTACTACTACTCTACTACTACTCTTCTATTACTACTACTACTACCACTACTACTACTACTACTACTCTACTACTACTACTCTACTACTACTACTACTCTACTACTACTACTACTCTACTACTACTACTCTACTACTACTACTACTCTACTACTACTACCACTACTACTACTCTACTACTACTACTACTACTACTACTACTCTACTACTACTACCACTACTACTACTCTACTACTACTACTACTACTCTACTACTACTATACTACTACTACTACTCTACTACTACTACTCTACTACTACTACTCTACTACTACTACTACCACTACTACTACTCTACTACTACTCTACTACTACTACTACTCTACTACTACTACTCTACTACTACTACTCTACTACTACTACTACTCTACTACTACTCTCTCTACTACTACTCTACTACTACTACTACTACTACTACTCTACTACTACTACTACTACTCTACTACTACTCTACTACTACTACTACTACTCTACTACTACTACTACTACTACTACTCAACTACTACTGCTACTACTGCTACTACTACTACTACTACTACTACTACTACTACCACTACTACTACTACCACCACCACCACCACTACTACCGCTCCTCCTACTGCAACTGCTGTAGTCCTACAAAAATACCATCGTTAATCTTTTTTTTTTATTCTTCCATTTATACCCCGCCTTTAACTACAAAGGTCTCTCTTGGGGAACAATGGACAATGGTCTTAATTCGTTTAACAGTTGTTTTTAGATCTTTAGGGTTTTTACACGCTTTGTATTAGCTTCACATGTATGTAACGGAATCTTTCGACGTAATTTTCCCCAATTTAGAGTTGTCTGAAACACGTGAAATTTTGCACACGTGTCAAAGGCCGATGACAATACAATAATATCATACGTTTGTCCTAAGGTCCTGAGTAGGATCATCAGGATAAAAATTTACTTAGCTAAATTTGTTAATTTAACGGACTCTTTCGGCATAATTTTCAACAACTTACAGTTGATTGACTTAAAAATTTGCACACGTGTCAAGGACCAATGACAATACAATAATATCATGACTGTGTCCTAATGTCCTGGCCAGGATCGTAAGGATAAAAAGTGACTTGGCTAAATTTACCTATCAATGTATCATCATTTTCATCAACTTGAGTCGTCTGATTGACTTGAAAATTTGCACACATGTCAAGAATCGATGACAATACAATAATATCATTACTTTATCCTGATGTCCTGGCCAGGGTCATAAGGATAAAAAAGTGACTTAGCTAAAGTTATCAGTGTAACGTAATTTTCACCAGCTTAGATTCGTCTGATTGGGATATTTTCACAGATATCAAGGTTCGATGACAATACCATAATATCTTGAATTTGCCTTAATCTACTGACCAGGAGCTTGAGGATAAAACTGAATAAGCTAAATATCAATACAAAGGAATTTTTCGACGTAAAATTTTCACACGTGTTAAGGGCCGATGGGAGTATAATGTCATGACTTTGTTCCAATGTCCTGACTAGGATCGTTAGGATAAAGAAGACTAAGCTAAATGTATAGAAAATGGTACAATTATGACACCTAAGATGTCTCTAGGGAACATTTCTACATGCACCCTGAAAATTGCTTTAATTAAATAAATACATATTAATTGGATGACGTAGATGCCCTGAAAGAGGACCTGAAAGGAACACGAGACCCAGGGGAAATACGGTGGACCGGAGTTCACTTGGGCCAAGACACCCACAACAGCTGATAGTTTAGAAATAGACACAAGTTACATTGGACAGAGGAATTAAATCGTTTGAAAATATTGAAAAACGGAGATGCCCGGAGAGAGGACCTGAGAGGGACAGGAGGTTTCGGTGGAAGGATTGCGAATCGAAGTTAGTGCAGATAGTGTAGCTAAAAAGGTAATTGCAGTCTAATACTGTTCCAAAAAACAGTGATTTGAAAATTTTCAAAAAAGACATTTGGAAGAAATTTTGAATCCAGAAATGTTAAAAAGATTTCAAATTAAAAATTTTGAAAAATATTTGAATAGAAACATATGACACTATAAAATTAAAAAATAAATTATAGTTTTAAAAAAACTTAAAAAAACATGCTTTTATAACAAACAAAACTAAAAAGTAGAAAATAATTTTCAAGTATGAAGAGTTTGTTCTATAACGATAGAAAGTTAATTAGTTCATTATATTTCAAAATTTTGTTATACGTTTAAAATAACAACTAATTTACATTAACAAAATAATAAATTTTATTGTTAAAAAGCGTGGGGGTCCACCATCAAATGTTATAAATAGTTCATCGGTAGCTATTTATAAAAGTAAAGATATAAAAATATTTTAAAAATTAACATGGCACACCCACATAAGAGGACTTAAGGACGACTCAAAGAGGATTGAACATTTTAAATGTTCTAGCGGCGCACAACTGGGGAGCAGATTACCATGCATTATTGTGCAGCTATGAAGCCTTCATCCGCCCCAGGTTGGAATATGGATCCATAATCTATAATAGTGCCAGATCCTCGATCAAACAGATGCTTAATTCAGTACAGGCTTCAGCACTTAGGATAGCATTAGGTGCTTACCGCGCACTACACCAGTAGAAATCATGCTTATAGAAACCGATGAAGCTCCACTTGAAATTTGTAGACAACAACTTAGCATCACCTATGCTGCCAAAGTAGCAGCCACCCCGAAATCCAGAATGAACTCAACTATTTTTTCGAATCCTCTTCGTAACTGTTTCTCTCCACAACAACTCCATTCTTTATCATTCCACGCAATACTAAGCAGATACCTCAAAGAAATGAACACTACATTTCCGTGCATATCCTCAAGGCAACGCAAGTTCGGCAACCCGCCCTGGAGGAAAATATTACCTACCATCGACATGGATCTAAGCGAACACAATAAAGCAAGCACCAACTCACTGATCTACAAATAGTTATTTAAAGAAAAACTGAAAAATACAAAAAAGAAATCTCACATTTATACCGATGGCTACAAAACCGAAAAAGGAAATGGGTGTGCTATAGTATGCAATGAAAACACCTTTCAATACAAACTACCTTCCCCATTCTCTATATTTAGCTGTGAGCTGTTTGTAATAAAGAAAGCACTGGAATATGTATTGGAAATAGAACCTCACGATGCCTTCCTAATAATAAGCGATTCCCTGTTGCCTTTAAAAGCCTTTAAAAGCCCTCCAATAGTATTGTGCAAGAAATACACGACCATCCCACCACACTCTTCAACAGAAGAAAGAGCAGACACTTATGTGGATACCCTCACACAATAATGTAACCGGAAATGAACAAGCAGATAACGCAGCAAAAGGGGCAACGGAATTAAGTGCATCAGAAACAATATTGAAATTCCTTACAGCGACGCAGTTACATGCTTTAAGAACCAAATACATAACCATTGGCGAACCTCTTGGATGGACAACTCACAAGTAAACTCCATGAAGTGTGGAACTTCATTTGTCAATTATCCGATAAAGAACCTCCAGCGGCGAAACCAAACTGTAATTTCACGACTGCGACTCGGACATACCAAGCTGACACATCAACATCTTCTGAACAAAAGCTCTCCTCCAGTGTGCGACATATGCCAAACAACAATAATAGTACTTCACATCATTGTCACCGGTCCAAAATTTGAAGTCCAGCGCAAACTACACGGTATCCCGAAAAGTCTTCCTGCAGCACTGAATGACACCTCTCTCACACACACTATAAATGTCTAATGTGTTGTAACCTTTATCATTGTATTTAACTTATTCTTACAACTTGTAAGTTTTACTTGTCAACTGCGTATGTTGTATTGTGTAAATGCATTGCAATGTATTCAATATGTAAGTGGTCATGATAAGACCTATAAGGTTAAAGCTACCTTAAATAAAGCTTTATAAAATATTTAAAACGCACCCCACGCTTTTTAAAATAAATTGTATTATTTTGTTAATATAAATTAGTTGTTGTTTTAAACTTATTACAAAATTTTGAAATATAATTAACTAATTGACTTTATATAGACCGCCTCCGTGGCGCGGAGAACCCGGGTTCGATCCCCTGTACCAGCATGTGGATTTTATTCCCTCTGGAAGGTCTGGCACGGGGCCTGGCCATATAACTGACCGGGAGGGCTCGGAGCGCTGACCACGTCCCGCCCTCCAGTACTGCACCCCACCAGAGGTGGGGGGACGCAGCGGCTGGGCGGCAAACCTTGGCCCTTCATGGGCTGTTGCGCTGGGGTTTAGTTTTAGTTGACTTTATATCGCTATAGAATGAACTCTTCATACTTAAACATTTTTTTAGTTCGGTTTGTTATAAAACCGTGTTTTTTAGTTTTTCTAAACTATAATTTACTTTAACATTGAATTCACACACACACACACACACACACACACACACACACACACACACACACACACACACACACACTCTCTCTCTCTCTCTCTCTCATTTATACTTCCAGTCTCTGGGGAGGATAGAGAATAATCTTGCCTGGAGAAAATTCCTACCCCTCTGCCGGGAATCGAACCCGGGATCCCTTGCACAGTATGCAGGCGCTTTACCGACTGGGCTACGAGGCCAGCCACGTTAATGTTGATTTTACTTAATAATAGTGGGAATTTTCCTGTTATGTATTAGAAAGCTTCGTCCTGAATGGTTCATTTTTTTATGAAGTTTTTCATGGACCCTAATTTGGTATGCGATTATGGAAGCAATGCCTTTTGAGGATCATTCTTACGTTCTTCACACCCGATTCAAGGGACTTTCTGATTGCCCAGTCTGTTTTTTTGTAGTGAGATGCACAGACTGCTATTCCACTCACAAATAAGGCAACAGTGTTTGGTATACCTAGTTGCATGCCTAGTAACTCTGCAGCAACTTTTAGATCACCACTTTCTATTTATGTTCACGATACTTAATGGCCTCAAGCAGGAGATTCATGTCATCATAAGATTCATTTGATCAGCATACCCAACTGGGACTGAAGGAAGCTTATTACCAATATGGAGAAGCGCTGCTTTTAAGCTCACTTTGGAGAGTCAATGAGAAGTCTCCTTCCACTGGGTTGTGATTTATTCCAAAATCTCCCATATACCTTCCTATTTACATATCTCACAAGCTAATCTGGCTTAGTAAAAGAAGGCTGAACTAAAGCTCCCTGGTTCGGCAGACTAAAATGTTTATATTTTCTTCACTACATTCCATTGCTACAATCGAGATGCTAGGAGGCGTTATTCTCTGCCTTTGAGAAAACAAAATAATTTTACCTCAGACATAGTACAAGTCAGCACTGCTCACACAACTTCATAGAATTTATGTGTCAAATGAACTAAAGCTCACTAAATCTATCTTCCCCACAGATGTAAGTAGCATATGGTCTAAAAGCTAAAAACCTGAAGCACGTTCGTCTGGACAGAAAAGTAACCAAAAATCAAAATATAGTGGAGTCATAACTTTCACCACTATCAAAACTAAGATATAGAACTCAGAGTATGTTATTGTTTACAACTAAAACAATATTGCCACTCCAATATAGCAATATATCTTAGCACCAATTCAGTAAATATAGACACAAACTTATGTAAAACGAAAAGTAGAGTTACTTTTCTATTTTAGATTTCATGTCAGTTTTCAGCTCCACAAATACTTTAAGCATTGGCTAGTTTGGTTTAATTTACAATTTCTCTATTGCACAGCGTACTAAAAACATGAAAGGTTCACAAGGGGAAAATATAGCCTTTTTACCAGAGAGAGAGAGAGAGAGAGAGAGAGAGAGAGAGAGAGAGGGGGGGGGGGGGGGAGGGAGTGAGGAGAAAGTAAAAGGCAATTTGATAAAAGAATATGTTACAAATTTGCTGAGATTGTCAATGTATGGGTGACTTAAATTACAATTACATGTTAATTCTAATCGTATATAAATTAATTCGTGGATTACACAGCAATGTTCCATATTCATTCTTTTAAATACAACGTAAATGCTTCCTAAATTTCACTTTATAGCTTTTTGTAATTTATTGAACAGGTGCACTCCATTAATTATCCCAAAGTGATCCCCATGCCCTTGGTATTAAATACAACATTCCGAATATTATGTGCCTTCCGATTTTATGAGCGTGAACTTCTAATTAAGTTATTTTATTTATTTACTTTTGCGTTTTAATGAGAAAATATAATTTAAATTGTCGACAAAGATGAGAAGAGTTATTCCTATCCTTTCCTATTCATTTGAGTTAAAACTAGTTTTGAAAGTTCTAAGTGGAGGTAGTTAATTTTGTTGAGTATTTATTTTAACCTGCCTTCATGGCATCGCTTTTTAAGCAACAGTTGACAATTGTTTGCTGTTGTATGTTTACGTGAAAATTGGGCAAATGTGGTAAAAAAGCTATTATATAAGCTTTTTAATTCTTAAAGTTCGATTCTCTCCGAACATAATAGTGTAAATCGTTTGTTATTGGAGTGAAAATGCGGGAGTTACGTGACGATTTAAATAATCCTTAGCGGAGAAAGTGGTAGCGCATTTGAGGGGTTTTCTGATATTTCTCATGTTTTTCCAAAATGTCTAGAATTTTTTTGCAAACATTTGCTGCACATATATTAACGAGTTTGTAAATCACGTATTTTAAGTAAAAAGATACACTATTTCATAAAAGAAAACATACCTACTTAAAGAGAATTCCAGGACAATTAATATGAGAAGAATTATTTGTAACGTAGTTTTCACGCTTGTAACACCTTGGACATTTTCAGCATTTAAAATGTGGCTTACGATGCAGCTTTAAAGTTATCAGAATCAGATCTCGAAATAGATTCACCAATAGCGTGAAGCAAATGTGTTAGGCCACCAAGCTCACCCAAGTATTTATTATAAGCATGCATTGTTTTTTGATAAAGTCAATATTCACAATTAAACAAAAATCAATATTAAAAAAAAAACAGTTCAATTAAAAGTATATTTCTTAGCAAATTTATATTCTAGCTCAATAAACAACATACATATCAAATGCTGTCTTAAAATAATGAAAATTACATTATAAGAAGCATTTTTAATAAAATACATTAAACTTGTTTTAAAATGTAGGATCCAGGAACGACTTAATACATAGATTGTACCAAAATTTGTAGTACCACTTCTTTATGCACTATAAAATGTGGCAAAACATTTAAAAAGCTTAGTAGAGTATTTTGGCTCTTGGAAAATTGACAGATCGGTCACGTTAAATAGGAGCAAGAACCATGGTGCTTGGAAATTATAGAGCTTATTAACGAGATTGCAGTGTTCGGGAACAAGTGGACTCCATTAACACCTACATCCGGAAGAGAAGGTATCTATCTCTGCACCCCTTTGAACAACTCCGTCACTAACATAAATCAAGGAAAGGCTGTAATATATCATGCGCGCAAAGGACAAGCAACAATGCAGTTTATGTTGGGTAATTTTCAATATTTTGCATTTTATGAGTTTTAATTCTCATTTATAACAAATTTCAAACTTTTTATGTTCGTTATCATGAAAATTAACTTACACATATTTAGTAGAGATATTTTTAAAGTAAACCCCTAGCGCTACAGCCCAGGAAGGGCCTTGGCTTGCCTTCTAGCCGCTGCGTCCCCCACCTCTGCCCACTACAGGCGTCAATGGTGGGATGCAGTACTGGAGGGTGGGACGTGATTAGCACCCCGGGCCCTCCCAGCCAGTTATGCGGCCTTCGTGACCTGGGACCGCTACTTCTCCATCAAGTAACTCCTCAATTGGTCCCCTGGGACCTAACGAGGCTGGGTGCACCCCGTGCCAGATCTCCCAGTGGGGGAGAAATCCCCATGCTGGTACCGGGGATCGAACCCGGGTCCTCCACGCCAGAGGCAAGCGTGCTCTCAACTGCGATAAGGAGGCAGAGGTATTTTTGTATGCCTGAAAAGTTCATTAAAATCCTTTTTAAGCATACTTCACCCGAAACCTCACCAGGACGTAACCCCATACAGGAACCTGTACCATCCAAATTAGAAGATCAAAGAAGCCGAACTGACCACAAGCAATTTGAAAAAGCAGATCGTTTTTATATGGCTAATATTATATGATTATATCCTAAGGAGTAATTTAACATTTTGTATCCACTAAGATGCTCCATGAATGTGAATCCGTCTTTATTCTACGCTGCATAATAGATTTGGATTACTAAATATCCTTTGAGTTCTTTTAATGTGTGATACTACCTGTTATGATTGGCCATTTTTTAAAATGAACGTTTTTACTGGAATTTACCTAGATCTTGGTTATCTAGAAAAACTAAAATGCTATGTCATGATTAAGCACTCATATAATGTGAGATTACGACACAATAAATGCGGAAGGGACTTGGATGTTTGCCGGTTCAAGTCACCAACCGAGATTTGAACTCTGCGCCAGGCAGACTATCTCTACAGTGCACAACACGGGGATGGACAACGCCATCTGTGAGTGCTGTTTTGTGTAGGTCAGACCTGGGCGACTCGCGGAATAGTTTGAGCGACCTTCATTTGTTTTAACCTACTAAGCATATCAGTGCAAGGCTGTGAGCGGGCTGCGCTAAGGAAGCACCAGTTCCCCAGACCTGGTGTAGGTACTAAGAGGTCAAATATATTAAAGTTCGCTTAAAAATGGTAATATACGTGGCACCGGTAACCTCAACAGTTTCGTGCCACTTCATATTTTATTCAGTCAGGTATACCACAAATAGAAGTGCATAAAAAATTGGAATATTTAAAATTTCTTGTTTACTTTCATCTGTCACTTATTATTTTCAAATTATTTTAACCTTCTAACGATGAAATGAAAGATAACAGAAATATTTCATGAACCCGCTTCCCTAAAAATATTTTGTTTGTAGTAGCTGAAACTTTCAGCCTCGTCATCGTCATTAATATCCAATTTTTGTTACCTGTAGACAGTAAAGATGAGTCACTCGAACCACTTGTTAGCCTGCCGTTGGCCCTTGGTTCAAGTCAGTGCACAATATGAATCCAGCTTTAAAAACTCTCTTAACTTAAAAATGCATTTTCATGTTAAAATAGGCTTAAACAGAAGATATTTACCTAGAGATTCATTTGTTGAGAAACCTTAGCTTTCTACGTTTATCCGTACGCTCGCAATAACTCGATCTGACGTCATAGATCTCTCTGCGGTATGACTATGCATTAGAACGCTATGCATAGCGACAAGCCAGTTTGTGTTTACTTGTTCGCTGTTGGTGTCTGAACATTATTATAACGTTTATGGTTTCTCGAGTCATATCTAGATTCAGGTCATATCAATTCGTGCTCAAGAAAGGCCTAATGGTAAGACCAGAAGAACAAAATATCGGAATCCATATTAGTACTGAATATATAGTACTGGCTGGTGTCTGTCTCGTCAGCAAGTCATCGTGGGTGTTTCTGCTGTTGTGAAGGTTTAATAATAGACGTGAAGGGAAGTGCTGAGTGTATTAATAACCTAAGGCGTGACTCTTTCTGGGCCAAGACCTACCGCCCAGCCGTTGCGTCCTCGACCTCTGCCCACCACAGGCGTCATAAATGGGGTGTAGTACTGGAGGTGGGACGTGGTCAGCGCCCCGGCCACCCCGGCCGGTTATGCGGTCTTCGCTACCAGGAGCCGCTACTTCTCATTCAAATAGCTCCTCAATTGGTGCCTCGGGGACCTAGCGAGGCTGAGCGCACCCCGGACCAGGTCTCCCAGCAGGAGAAAATCCCCACACGGTACCGGGAATGGAACCTGGGTCTCCCGCTGCTGCGTATGTTACAATGCATACTTCCTTTCTTTCTCTTGTATTAAACAGAGACACATTGATCACTGTTAGGTACTTACCTACGTTATGATAGTGAGGACGGAATCCAATTTCGAAAGGGAAGAGTTACGAGTAATCAACAATAGGAATAAGCGATATGTAGCGAGTGGATGATCGGAAATAAAAAGCTCAGTATCGACCCTATTTTCAAGCAATCTCGGTTTACATGCTGGCGCTTCCAAATACCCATTAATCTGTGCCTTTTGGAGTACAACAAAATCAATTATTTCGTCATCGCTAATGCCCATGACTGTACGTGTTACATATTTCGCGGAAAATCCTGGACTTCAAATTGAACGTCCCTGGCTAATCAGACGCTTTCACGTTGCCTAGCAGCGATTCTGCTGTTACGTTGCTGTAACCACATGGATTTTATTGCAGATGAAACGCAGGTGCGTACATTCTGTTAAACGAAGGGGCAGACATAAAGTACAAATTAAAAGTCTCGGCGAAGGGACTGAAATTACTAAAACTTAAGCCAGTTAAGTAAAGGTGCTGTTAATTGAAGAGAAAGAGATTATTGTTTCATTAAGTTGTTCTGCGAACACTACATAAATCTATGGCCATTAATACCTATAGTTTTCACAAACTGTGAAGGCCCCTAAAGGTCGGCTGTACAGAAATTACATTTTATCAGCATTTATAACAAAAGGTAGATAGCAAACATTCCCACACAACAAAATATATGGTGCCTTGGTCTATTACTTTCTCTTCTACGCATAGTAAGTAGAGGAAGTATTGTATTCCACCCAAATTTTCCATGTCGAGATTTCACTGGAAATACGTTTTGAGGCCCCCCTGAATAAAAAAAAAAGAATTTTTAGAAAAAGGTTTGTGTTTGTGTGTGTGTGTGTGTGTGTGTGTGTGTGTGTGTGTGTGTGTGTGTGTGTGTGCGTGTGTGTGTCAGTGTCGATAACTTAACGCAGCATAACTTAAAAATCGGATGTGTTGCACTCACATTGACTTTCTCTACTTTTGAACTAACCATTCTTACAAACTCTTATACCTATATCTTCTTCGTGTTAGTTAAAATAAACATTTGTACAAATTATCTTATTGCTTATTTCCGTGTAGGTGCAAGGGGAATGTTACAATACAGTAGGCTTTGAGCGATAGTCAAATCTTTTAAAGCTTTAAGATTCCGTTCTCTTTGCACACGTAACATATAAAACAATGAACAACGATGTTCCATTTCACGAAAGCTTTGTTTTCCGAAACTCACACACATAACAAGGAATATCTCCGAAATGGTTAACCCTACAAGAAAATTTATTGAGACATAAATTGTGTATTTTAGCAAGATCTACATTTTTTGTATAGTATGATTTGGTCTATCTCTAACGGTTTACCAGTTATGCAAAAGTCGTCCAGAGTAAATGCGACTACAGGGGCTATAGCCCTAAAATTTAAGATATACATTTCATTTGTCATAAAAATATCTTAAACATATGGCATTTTAATCAAAATCGTTAGAGCCATTTTCAAGAAAATCAAAATTTTCGAAAAATTTTTCATGTAAAGGATGGGGCTATTTTCTTCAAAATCTTCGTGTCACATCCTTGAAAGACATTAAACTTAAATACCAACTTTGGTTTTTAACCGACTTTTCGTTTTTGAGTTATGTTGTCCACAGACACACAGACGCGCGCGCACACACATACAAACACACACACACACATGCGCGCGCGCGCGGACCTTTTTCTAAGAATGCTTTTTTTTTTGGATTCAGGGGTCCTCAAAACATATATTTACGGTGAAATCCCGACATCGAATTTTTGAGTGGAATACAATACTTCCCCTACTTACCAGTAGAGAAAGTAAAAACGAAAAGACCAAAGTTGATATTTAAGTTTAGTGTTTTTCAAGGATGCGACACGAAGATTTTAAAGAAAATTGCTCCACCCTAAACTACCATTTACATGGAAACTTTTTCGAAAATTTTGATTTTCTCAAAAATGGCTTTAACGATTTTGATTAAAATACCGTGTTTGAGATATTTTATGGGAAATGAAATGCATATTTTAAATTTTTTGGCTTTAGGCTATGTAGAAATGGTTACTCTGGATGACTTTTGCATGACTAGTAAACCGTAAAAGATAGACAAAATCTTACTATACAAACATTTAGAATTTGTTAAAACACACAATTTATGTCCAAATAAATTTTTTGTACATTGAACATTTTTCATTGCCTTATAATCTCTATTTATTGTTAATTGTTATCACCTTTTGTGATTCTTAAGTTGATTTGAACTGTTAAATGTTTATTTTTTTCCCTTGTTATTTGTGTGAGTTTTGGAATAACTTTGTCTTTGAACTTTTGTAAAATGGAAGAACGTTATTCATTTTTTTATGCTAGGCGTGCAGAGAGAACGGAATTTGAAAGCTTTAAAAGATTTGACAATCGTTCCAAGTCTCCTGTAGTCCCATATTCCCCTTGCACCTCAAGGAAATGAGCAATAAGATAATTTCTGCAAATGTTTATCTCAACTAACACTAAGAAGATGTAGGAATAAGAGTTGTAAGAATGGTTAGTACAAGAGTAGAGAAAGTCATGTGCGTACAACACAAGGGTTTTTTTACTTATGTTTTTGTGAAACATAATCATATGGAACTAGCTGTTACTAGCTGTTTCACAAAAAGACAAACACACACACAGATATATATATTCATTTTGAGGAGTTTCAGAATTTAAAATATCTGTATGAACTTACGTACCCAGCTCATACTTCACTCGAATTCGGTTGATTTATTTATACTATCATTACGAGTTTGCCCTTGGATACCACTGTTTCCTGCTTCTTCATTCACTGTCTCTTAACATTCAGCACCACACTTATGGAAGAATCTTACTGAAAGTTTGTTGGCATAAATAAATAATAATAATAATTACCATCTGAAGGTTATTTAATCCCAGGACATAAAGTACTTGCAATAGTAAGTCACCATTGGGGTAATTATCTCTGATGTGAGACTGCCTTTGTGGTTTACCGGGAGAAATATGAACTGGTTTGACAATTCAGTGCCATTCTGGCAGGTTGTCACAGTAACTTAATGGTTAGAGCACCCGCCTTGTAAGCGGAGGGTCTGTGGTTCAAATCCCAGAGTTTTAAGTTCCAGTTCTACCTCTCAAACATTGCCCACAGACGGCTTGTGTGTTTAAAAACACCAACAGTAAGTTTGTTGGCATAAATAAATAATAATTCACGACTGTTAAAGTTACTCTTTCATTGAACACAAATGGTATATTTGAACACTCAGTGTGAAAAAGGAGTACCTCTATTACGGCAACCGCGCTTCTGGATATTCTGATTAAACTATCTGCTTAGTGTTGAAAGCAGTTTCTACAAAGTTATTAATTATAACTAAATCTTATTAATGTAAAGCTACTTTGTAAAATTAACATTCTCTGATAAAGTAGTTATGAATTTAAGATTCCTCATAGAAATAGTTACTGACATTTCTTGGTAGTCTTTATTTTCACAAGGCTGTTTCCTGAAACAATTTCTCAGCTCTTATGTTAATGTGTAATTTCTTAAATTATTGCTACTACAGTTTGTATTTGTATTAAATTAGTTATGGAAAGAGTGAACAATCTGATAAAATAAGATCAGGAACTTTAGCCAATTGAAGTGCCTATCCACGTAGTTTTACCGATTTAGTTTTATCACACATAGTTTTTTTCCGTAATTCATCAGAATAATGCACTGAGATATATTTATAGCTGCTTTGTACATTTAATCAATTTGTTACCAAACATTATAAATTGAAATAAAAAGTCTGTTTCTGTGGTGAAAGTTCCGAATAGGTTACAGACAGAGGGAATACAGCTGAACTGACACAATGAAAGCAGCTATGACAAAGTAAAATCGAGCATCTAGCCATTTAATTTATTTGCTTTTTATTATTTTACTGTCATTACCAGCCGAATTTTGCTAAACAGTCAAAGGTAAATGTAACACGAGCTTCATGTTCTCTCAAGATAAATTTACTCATAACTTTGTTGCTCGCGTTTTGTTTTGTTTTTTCTGTTCCATTTACCCTGCCTTTGACTGCAATGGACATATCAGCGACCTTTTTACATTTGGAACATACTGCCATTCGGCAATGGTGTTAATGGTTTTTCTTTGGGTTTTGTACAGTAGATCACATACACATTCACACTCTCATTCATACTTTCAGGCTCTGTGGAGGATAGGGAATAATATTTGGCTAAAGAGAAATTCCTAACTGCAACTGGGAGCCGAACCTGGGAACCTTCGCTCAGCAGGCAGGTGCTCTACCGACAGAGCTACGGGGTCAGTCGATCGCGAATTTGTTCATAAAAGCTAGAGTTATTATAATACGATTACAGATACCCTGTCTGTGAAAATTATAGGTTCATATAGATTTGTTTACACGTTGTCAGTTATCTATCTCTTGTTCCGAGTAAAGCACTTTAATTCTAAGGATAAAGAGATTTGTCTACTCGTGAGATGCGTATTGTGACAATCTGATTTAAAAAATACTTGAAGCGTTCAGTTATTTTTTGCTCCACAAAAAGTATATTATTACATTTCATATTTAACATTCTTCTTTGACGTGTGGTTAAGTGTTACAAACCAATTAAAATGTACTATATCTCCTAAAGCTGCATTTGCAACATGTACCTATAAGTTTTGAAGCTTTCACGTTGAAGGTTATTAATCAAGGTTTCACGGGTGAACAGCCGCGTCAAACTTGTGAACATCGAGCTTTCGGCCATTCCAGACTCCATGGCCTTCTTATTCAGGATGAAGATAAATCTGACACTGCTGATCACACATGAAGCCCTGATTGCAACAAATACCTCGATTAGTGTGCACGGACCAGCACTCTTCAAAACAAGTGGTATAGGTATTGGCTATGCAACACAGGGGAACACCTCGCACACTTAGATGTACATAATCTGTTGTGGCTACCCCCCCCCCCTCGCCAGGAGGAAGTAAGGGAACCAGGTCGCAGACACGCTGAAGACCCAGGCTCGAAGATCCTTCACACACTTGGAAAGAGAGGGCGATCAACGACCCCTCGACCAAGCAGCCCTCTAGTGTCCACGGGGAGAACTCTTTTCTCTCAAGCAATCGCACCATCTCCCCGGCACCACCATACGCCACGAAACTTAGAAACACGCCCGAAAAATGAGAAGGAAATGGAATGAGAGGGAAATAATGGAAAGGAGATTGCGAATTATGAAGTGTATATTTTAAAGCCAAATCATGATATACTTTAAGGCTTAGAAGTAAGTTCACTTTATTAGTTTAAAAATAGTCGCTATAGACATTTTTGCATGGAGTTTATAGATTTTAATCATTGTGGAAATCTTAATTGCAGGGTAAAAAGAATAGTTACTGATTGCTTTGTTCTTGCTTAATACTGATTACAATATCTCACTAAAAGTACCGGTTCGCAAAAATAAAGCTGTTCAAGATTAGGGGGCCTTTTAATTGCGCACGTGACAGTGCATAGAGGAAATCCTGCATTTTCTCAGCTGTACCTTACTTGTTGGAAAGGGTGGCTTGGGTTTTATGAATAAATTTCACAGAAAACTGTCTTAATAGAATATTGAAAGTCCTTTTCATTTTTTCCCTTTCTTTATCTGATTACCCTCCTCGTATGTAGGACTTACACCCGCCCCCTAGAACTTACAGCCTGTACCCAGGGTCAGATGCCTATCGGGGAGCAGACAAACCTATGAACCGGACAGTGAAGACCTGGAAGCGGGTGGTCAGCCAAGCACCAGTTAAGAGAGCTAGGAGGGGGATGATATGAAATGCAGGTGAAATGAATGAATGAAAAGGTAATGAATGGCGCCAGATACTCCTTCATTCATCACGAATACCACATGCGGGTCCCTCGTGGTGATAGGCGAACGGTTTAACCACTCGACCACGGTGCCGCCAAAGTCCTTTTCATTACTAACGGAAATAATTTTAAAAGCAAAACATCGTAAATGTTATATAATATGAATAGATATGAATATGTTCATAAAAAAGAACAATGTACCAAGATGTTTAGAAATGTGAAATTTTTGTCACATGCATGAAATTCTAAACACTGTAAAGCGTAAAAATACTTCTTCCATATGGATGGTTTAGCATATAAAATTTCATATTTTGCTTCTCTTTAGCGATGAGTTAATTATGTTAGTTATGTGTGTAAGTAATAGTCTGTATAATAGGACGATTATGGCAATGTCACCGAGCGGGATGGCTGAGGCGATGAAGTCTACGGCCCGCATTCGGGATGTCGCGGGTTCGATCCCCGTGGCCGACCTTCCTGACCCATGGGTTTTGTTTTTTTTCCGAAGGTTTCCCCGGGTCGCCAGGCGAATGCTGGGAAGGATTTCCATATCCTCCGAATTTCCTGTCCCTCCATTTCGTTACGTTAATAATTTCATTTCACCCTTCATTCCATTAGGTTTCTTTAAGGGTTGGAAGCGTCGGCGTGCGTCGCGGCAGCATCACGGCAGGGAGAAAAATGCGCTTTGGAACTCTCGTCCCCCGGATTGGAAGGCGAACCGCTGATTTCCGGACCCCCATGGGATGGTACAAGCCCGAGGGTGGAAAGGGGAGCTAATAAACCCTCCGTCAGGGTGCTTCTAACTGGGAACATGGAGGGACCCTGTCCTCTGCCCTGTCGTGAGGCAACGTTCCGGCGTCCCTTAGGATCCATTTGCCTCCTCCATCCTCTTGGGGGGTGCTCCAACTTGAAAAACAAAACGTTAACTCAATGTAATTTTTTATCCTAGTTGTTCGAGCCGTTTCCGTGACGAGACCTTGAATATCCTGGCTTGTTTGTTGAAATTGGCCCATTAACAGAGAAATTATGGTCAAAATAAGGTTTCGAATAATTGTGACTGTTACGCGTAGACTAAGATAGCTAAGTCAACTTTCTTAGGTTTTCTGAAAGCACTTGACGAGACCTTTCATATCCTGATTAGTTTGTTGAAATTGGCCCATTAACAGAGAAATTATAGCCAAATAAGGTTTCCATTAATTGTGACTGTTACGCGTAGACTAAGATAGGTTCATTTTCTTTAGATTTTCTGAAAGCTCTTGACGAGACCTTAAATATCCTGATCTGTTTGTTTAAATTGGCCTATTAACAGAGAAATTGTGGCCAAAATAAGGTTTAGGGTAAAATTTACGCATAAAATTGCGTTTATTCAGGAATGACACCTACATAGATAAACTTAATAAGCGAAACCCTGTTTGAATAGAAAATTTGATCGAAATTGTTAGAGCCGTTTCCAAGTTGCGCGGTATACATTTATATACAAGAATTGCTCGTTTAAATATATAAGATTTCATATACCTACTTCCGTGTCTAATTCCATACATATTCCTTCATTCGGTCTATTTGCTACGAACAATCAGATGCGGTTATAAGTAGAAACAGGTCACATACAGACAATTAATTGACCATCAGGTGCGATTGTTCATTTTAATAATTTTCCTGCAGTCTATTTCTGTAAATGGTTGAAATTGATTTCATTCTTAAATTGAAATGGTAAATATCAAATGTTTAGCATATCCTTCTTTCACTTTTATGGTAACAAGCAGTAATTTTAAAGTTAAAGTACTAGGATTTCCTCTCCTAATGTTGACAACGCTGAGACAAGCGTTTGACACGTAAATTTTATAAACGGTGCTTCTCGTTTCAGTTTTGCCTCTGCCAAGTAGAATAGTTAAGCTTTAATTTACAGATGAAGAACACTAGAATATTACTTTCAAAAAGAAAATACGAGTGCCGATAAAGAACAAATTCAATCCTGTCTGTCTCATTATTGACAGTGGCGAACGCCATTAAACCATATGTTGGTTTGATTCACAGCAGTACTGCTGGCCGAAACGCGTGCACATTGCTTCGCTTACCATAGCATCGATTTTGAGAGGGGGGACGGTACTTTCTGTTCAAAACCAGCGTCCGTTCCTAAGGTTCCATCATTTCTACATTCGGGGCCATCAAAGCTTTCACTTGTTAGCTGCTTATTTTTAAACAATGAGCCATATGGCGAGAGATTATTATCGTTTCCTCAATAAACCTTCTAATGGGCTTGAGAGGAGCATTAGAATAATTTGAAATTTTCGTTCATAGTTAAAATACTCATTAGCTACGTATCTAATACATTTCCTGTTTCTATCCAATCTGCTTCTCTAGCACTTAAGGCTTGTAGAGGATCCATATATTAATTCAATATAAAAGATCGATGATTTAAAAATCAAACATTGGATAGATGCAAAGTCTCGTACTTACGTTAGGCAGATGTTAAGAAGGAAAGCGAAGGTCTTCAAGGAATGTTCACTGCCCCCCCCCCCCAACAAAAACAACCTACTGGAAAAGTTTTTCGTTTCCTCAGAAATGGCACTTACAAACATATATTGTTGAAATATAAAAGCCTTGTGATGTTGGCATATTGAATGAGAGATATACCGGGTGGAAGGTACTGCTTCGGCCACACGTTAACCAGGGATTCTACATGATGAGTGTAACAAATATGTCCAATACAATTTTTGTCAATAAAGAACCGTTTCGCCGAAAACAACTGTATCAAATATTTGGACGAACGAATATAAATTGTTTATTATTTTCCTATCTGCCGCGGAAACATTGTGTGAACAATGCTTTAATACATTTCTACCTTAATTCGAATGAATTTAGTCACAATTTAGTGTTAAAATGTCATGCAAAGTTTAATTTCTGAGAGAGATTTGGCAACGTCACGTTAACATTAAATTGTGGCTAAATGCACTCAAATTAAGGTAGAAATGCACAGTAATTGAAATAACAAACCATTTATATCCATTCGTCAAGAAGCTAGATGGCTCCAAATGTTTGACACAATTTTTTTCTTCTGCGAAACGGTTCTTTATTGACAATAATTGTATTGGACATATTTGTTACACTCATCATGTAGAATCCCTGGTTAACGTGTGGCCGAAGCAGTGCCTTCCACCCGGTATAGTGAATTTTCTGTAAATAGCCTTTCTTGTGTTACTTTATTTTATACCAGCAGTGTTATCTGGCGTTGCAAGGGTGTGCTCTGTAACAAAGAGCTTGAAAATAAGGATGTGTTGGGTTTCTAAAGTCGCATGTAGTCTTCAATTTTCATTCATACTTAAAGCGCGAGTGTTCAATTTTTTGTCCAGATTGCTCAAATGGTGCACATTTGTATACAAGGCCTTGAAAATATGAGAAGGGGTACGTTTTAAAGTTGTAAGGTATCCTATGATTATCCCCAAGCCCTATAGATAAATGTGCAAATTTGTGGCCCAATTAGCTTGTATATTTTTATCTATTAGGGACTGAAAATAAATCTTTTTAAAAAATTGGAGGCAATATGATTGAAAATAAGACTTGGTTAGTTCTGGGTAGTTTTTAGGTATCATTATTAATGCCAGGTCATTTAGTGTAATTGTACAATATTTTCATTAGATGGACTGAACAGTATATATTTCTCAATAAGGGGTTGGAAATATAGTAGGGGAACTTTTTTTAGAGTTGTAACTTTGTAAGGTAGCCTATATTTTCGTTGTAGTACAAGTACATGTTATCTTGATAGGCCAAAGAATGTGTATTTGTATATTAGGGGTTGAAATAGGTATTCAGAATAAGGGTAATGGAAGTTTTTGTAAGTTGTAAGGTAGCTGCACATTTTTCCAGATTCTAAAACTAAGTGTGCAAAGTTTGTCAAAATCGTATAAAAATGTTATGAGTTACATTCACATGACTTTCTCTACCCATTCTTCGACAAACTATTCTTATAGAATTTTATTCTTCTTATCTACTTCTGTTAACAGAGATAGACACTTATAGAAATGGTTTTATTAGCTATTTCCGCGTAGGTACATTGGGAATAAGTGAAAATAGAGCAGGCTTAATCGATAGTCAAATGTTTTAAGAGCTGGTCGCTATGTGATAGTTTTGAAATTCCGTTCGCTTTGTGTGACCAGGGGGGAGGAGAATCTGATGTTATATTCACGTGACTTTCTCTTCCCTCTATCGTTTATTAGCGGGCATACAAATTATTGTTAGAAAACTTATTTTTCTATCTACTTAAATTTACTCTGAATAAACATTTATAGACAATAGCCACATTTCGTTATAGATACAAAGAGAATAGCGATAGTTAAATAGCCTAAGGAAATTGCTTGAAGACCCGTTTGCATCGTCGGGTTGCTCAGGGATGGCTTCCCTCTGGCGGTGTCGGGGAGATTTCGATCCGCCGTAGGCGGCTCGCTATATGCTGACTTTAAAAGTCCATTTCTGTTTGCATTCAACCGCGAGAAACAGTTGAACACAGACGGAATTTTAAAAGAATGGCAAGTATTAAATAATCCGAAGCATTAATAACGGATATAGCGGAAATTACTTATACAACAAACATTTATTTGAAATCAATTGTGTGTTTTAAAGAAATCTACATTTTTAATGCAGTACGTTTTCATCTATCGCTTAATGTTTACATTTTACAGATTACGTATAATTATACAAGAGTCCTTGTGAATAAAAGGACCTAACAGTTGTTATTGGTTTTTAACCGACTTTTCTTTTTGACACACACACACACACACACACACACACACACACACACACACACACACACACACACACACACACACACACACACACACACACACACACACACACACACACACACACACACACACACACACACACACACACACACACACACACACACACACACACACACACACACACACACACACACACACACACACACACACACACACACACACACACACACACACACACACACACACACACACACACACACACACACACACACACACACACACACACACACACACACACACACACACACACACACACACACACACACACACACACACACACACACACACACACACACACACACACACACACACACACACACACACACACACACACACACACACACACACACACACACACACACACACACACACACACACACACACACACACACACACACACACACACACACACACACACACACACACACACACACACACACACACACACACACACACACACACACACACACACACACACACACACACACACACACACACACACACACACACACACACACACACACACACACACACACACACACACACACACACACACACACACACACACACACACACACACACACACACACACACACACACACACACACACACACACACACACACACACACACACACACACACACACACACACACACACACACACACACACACACACACACACACACACACACACACACACACACACACACACACACACGCACGCACGCACGCACACGCACCCACGCACCCACACGCACGCACGCACACGCACGCACGCACACGCACCCACGCACACGCACGCACCCACACGCACGCACGCACACGCACGCACGCACACGCACGCACGCACACGCACGCACGCGCACGCACGCACGCGCACGCACGCACGCGCACGCACGCACGCACACGCACGCACGCACACGCACGCGCACGCACGCACGCGCACGCACGCACGCGCACGCACGCGCACGCACGCGCACACACGCACGCGCACGCACGCGCACGCACGCGCGCGCACGCACGCGCACGCACGCGCACGCGCACGCGCACGCACGCGCACGCGCACGCGCACACGCACGCACGCGCACGCACACGCACACGCGCACGCACACGCGCACGCACACGCGCACGCACACGCGCGCGCACACACGCGCGCACACACACACGCGCACACACACACGCGCACACACACGCACAACAAACACGCACAACAAACACGCACAACAAACACGCACATCAAACACGCACAACAAACACGCACAACAAACACGCACAACAAACACGCACACACAACACGCACACACAACACGCACACACAACACGCACACACAACACGCACACACAACACACAACACACACACACGCACACACGCACCCCCACACACCCACACACACCCACACACACACACTTTTTCTGAAAATGCCTTTTTTTGGATTCAGGGGACCTCAAAACATAGTTCCGATGAAATTTTGGTATCGAATTGTTGGGTCGAATTCAATATTTCCCGTACTTACTATACGTAGTAGAGAAAGTAAAAATGGGAAATGTTTTGCTGTCTGTCCAGAACAGTGCTTTTCAGTGGTGAAATAATCATCAAAATCCGCTTACATACATACACACATTTTCTCTCTTTATAATATTAGTATAAATTTTACAATACAATGCTTAAATGTGCTTAAACGTCCATAATAACTTGGATTCCACATCAGCATTATCAAAACGAAGCGTGTTTTACGTTGGTAACAACTGACGTGCTTCATTTCTCTCATCCAGAAGGTTAATAATTTTGTATCTGTATTTTGGTATGAACATGTAGCAAATTGATACGTCCGGTATGTTGATAATGACAACTCTTCTCACGGACATGCGCATGATACTTGACTGACAGGTATTGTTTGTAGCTCTTCGCTTGCGCACTCAACCTGTTATTAGGGTAGGTACGATACGTGATGTAGGTATTCGGCCGAGACACAATTCCCTGTAATATCAAGTGAAAGCTGCCGTTCAGACATACATACATGCATATACACTCCACGGTTGTATACCAAGTGTTGCCAACAAATGAACAAAATATGTCGCTATATTGATGGCCTCAAAACATATATTTCCGGTGAAATCTCGACATTAAAATTTTGGGTCAATAGAAGAAGGAGAGGATTAAAAGTATTAGATTTACAATATTACTTTTTTGTACATATCTATTCGCTTTTGGAAAGGATAACTCCACCATCATCGTCATAATCATTTCTTGTTCTGCGGCTGCTTTCCCTAGATTTCCGTTTACCTTCAATCCTGAAAACGAAGACAGAGACATCGGTTGATTTAACGAAGTAAGATTCTGAAATTCCTATTTTCTTCAGCGCTAGTGCTATGTCCCTAGCTGTGGGTGATTCATTTGTACCGATCTGGTATGACAAGGTTCGGTGGGGTGACTTACACCTGTATGTATACATCTTTTGTGCTATGCCTCCGACGGCCCCCCGCCCCCCAGAGGGAGGGTGAGGTGAAAGGATACTAAGGGTGGCCAGACCTAGGAGACAGATAGCAGAGGGCAGGTTCCCCAACACTTTTAGATGTAACCGTCTTGTTACTAGCACATGCAGGGGCTTCCCTCCCCTGCGATTTGAATTTTCGCCAATTAAATATAAAATACCAAGGGAAGGTAAAGCAATAAATTGACTTAAACATATCCTGGGAGCCTGGGATTTGGAGATCGCCCCCGGTCAGGAGCAAGAAGGTTTACATAGATGCCGAGACTCCCGCCGACACTTACAACCCTGAAACAGCCAACCGGGATGAAAGGTGAAGTGAGAAAGGTGAAGTGGAGTGTCAGGAAATTTAGGGGATGTAACTATTGTTCCAAAAATTTGCCTAGCGACCTCGGGAAACCGGGATAAAATCCCATGGGTCAGAATGCCCGACCACAGGAATCCAACCCACGACCTCCCTAATGCGGACCATAGACGCTACCACTTGAGCCACTCCACTAGGTTGGAGTGAAATACCGTTTAACAATTCCAAACAGGTTGGTTATTCTTATATGAGTGGACCCGTGGAATATAAGAGTGTACTTGTATTCGCCGAGGTCACTGAAAGTTTGTAAATATAAATGTGGATTGTGCTTCGGGTTGCAGTGTTTTCTTATATCACGTAACTTCGCATATCAGTTCGATAATGGCTTTTGATTTGCCAATACCTCAGGTTAATTTCACACTTTGACCAACATTGATCCTTTGTGCTTATGTAACTTCCTGGAGGGATGGATGAGATGAAGGAAGTACGAAGGTCGGCCGACCTCGTGGTCAACAGCGTCGCGACAAGCAGCGTGCCCCGTCAGGGTGAGTGAGTGGGTGAGTGAGTGAGTGAGTGAGTGAGTGAGTGAGTGAGTGAGTGAGTGAGAGGGTGAGTGAGTGAGTGAGTGAGTGAGTGAGTGTATGGTTTAAGGGCCCGTCAACAACTAGGACGCGTGCACCGTCGGGACTTCCCCGAATTAAGGAGCGGTACTGGCAACACGGTAAGGGTCGAGGCCCATCTCCGGTGGTGCCACCCTGGAACAAAGTCAGTATTAGTGCCCCGAGGTACCGCGCCGGCCACAGCGCTGCGCCGCTGCCAGTCAACGAATCAGGCAAGCCCTGAAAGGAGCTACTGAAATGGTATGAAATGAGGAAAGGGAAATGCCCTGGTATGAATAATCCTCTCTAGCATTCGCCTTGCGACAAGCGACAAACTACGTAGAAAAAAACACAAATCAGAAATCCCGACTCCGGGATCGAACTCTGGATCTACCAAATGCGAACCTTACATGATACCGCGGAACCATCTTGATCAGTTGTCATTCCAATATCTTTATTCCACGTTTTGAATAATATTTCAGCACATCTGAAGTCGGTAATGTTCATACATCACCTTTTTAACGGATATTTATTGCATACGAAAATCATGTTGGAATGTCAACAAACCACGTCATTTTTCTTTTCCTACCAGCACAAACGCAGGAATTGAAACCCGCTAGAATGGCTGTTTTGTACTTCTACTGCTACTTCTTCTTCTTCTTCTTCTTCTTCTTCTTCTTCTTCTTCTTCTTCTTCTTCTTCTTCTTCTTCTTCTTCTTCTTCTTCCTCTTCTTCTTCTTCTTCTTCTTTTTCTGTTTCAGGTATTGAGTTGTGTATGGCGCCGGAGACCTGACAAAACGATGCTTGTGGTTGACTGACTATGCAAGGTGTAAATGAATACCACCTCACGAATTTTACTGGTAATAGATGATTAATCGACAATCAGCTTGAGATAGACCTGTGGTCTACGGCGTCAAGTTACCAAGTTAAACGTATTCAAAGTATTTAGAGATTGTGATCAATAAATCATAACCAAAGAAATATGTAAATAGTGGCCATTGGAAACAAAATAGTGCTTATTGGGAACTTAGTGAAGCCTGTATTTCGTCTCTCTTGAAGAAGCATTTCTAAACGACAGCCTTTCCAAAAGCGCTTATGTTGTGGACTTTACATGTGGCTGCGCGTCACTGCAATGGATAACATGCAGTGGCGGCTCGTGACTCATCAATTTGGGAGGGCGGCATTATATATATTTTCAAAATCAGCACGCTATATAAGCCAGTTAATTCCGAATTTCACCGGAAAATATGTGAAAAGAAAACAAAACATAAAGCGAAAGGCTGTTATGCATGACCTTCAATCTGTTCATTAAATGCACCCTATTTTAATTCCTAAACATTAGGTATGCAGGATCACCAGCATTCATTACCAAACAGGAAGAACAGAAAAATGCATTTTTACTTTCTCTACTACGTACAGTGAATAGAGAAAGTATTGTGTTCCACTCAAAAATTCGATGTCGAGATTTTACCGGAAATATATGTTTTGAGGCCCCCTGAATCCAAAAAAAATCATTAGGTCAGTGTGAGTGAGTGAGGGAGAGAGAGAGAGAGAAAGAGAGAGAGAGTGTGTGTGTGTATCAGGCTGTGGACAGCATAACTCAAAAATCTGATGTGTTGCACTTACATGACTTTCTCTACTCTTGTACTAAGCATTCTTACAAACTCTTATTCCTATATCTTCTTCGTGTTAGTTGAGATAAATATTTATACAAATTATCTTATTGTTTATTTCCTTGTATGTGCAAGGGGAATATTCGAATACAGTAGGCTTTGAGCGATAGTCAAATATTTTAAAGCTTTGAGATTCTGTTGTCTTTGCACATTTAACATACAAAAAATCTGATGTGTTGCACGCACATGACTTTCTCTACTCTTGTACTAACCATTCTTACAATCTCATATTCCTATATCTTCTACGTGTTAGTTGAGTTAAACACTTCCAGAAATTATCTTATTGCTTATTTCTTTGTAGGCGCAAGGAGAATATGGAAATACAGCAGCCTTTGACGATACTTAATCAAATCTTCTAAAGCTTTCAAATTACGTTCTCTTTGCACGGTTAACATACAAACAGATGAATAGCGATGTTCCATTTGACAGAAGTGTAAGTTGTCCAAAAGTTACACAAATAAAAAAGAATATATCCGAAGTGGTTCACTCTACAAAAACATTTATTTAGACATAAATTGTGTACTTTAGCAAGATCTATGTTTTTTGATAGTAAGATTTTGTGTATCTCTTACGGTTTATGAGTTATTCAAAAGTCATCCAGAGTAAACAGGACTACATAGGCTATGGCCAGAAAATTCAAAATATACATTTCATTTGTCATACAAATATCTTAAACACATGACATTTTAATCAAAGTCGTTAGAGCCATTTTCAAGAAAATCAACATTTTCGAAAAATTTTCCGTGTGAAGGGTAGTTTATGGTGGGGTTACTTTCTTCAAAAATCTTCGTGTCGCATTCTTGAAAGACACTAAACATAAATATCACCTGTGGTTTTTAACCGACTTTCCGTTTGTGAGTTATACTGCCCACAGACTGACAGATACACAGCCACGCACATACCCGAACCTTTTTCTAAAAATGCTTTTTTTTGGATTCAGGGGGTCTCAAAACATATTTCCGGTGAAATGTAGACAGAATTTTTGGGTGGAGTACAATACTTCCCTACTTATCTGTAGAAAAAGTAAAAATTATTAAAGAATTTCTTCTAAAATCATCAATGAAAATGCCTATGTAGATCCTCTGTTTAAATATCTGTAGAAACTACAGTACATACAATAAAATTATTTTCTGAAAACATTTATAATTGTTTTATTATTACACCTGGAAAGTTTGATGTCTGGAATTAACCTGTATTCATGGTTCCCATTTTAAGGTTATACCACAAAATTAAGATATTAAAGAAATGCTTTTTTTTTGTTTGTGTTTGCATTGCTCAAACACAGATAATATGATGCAATTTTAACGCATCTTTTATGTAAGTAAAATGCTAAAAGTGATACATGAGCAGTGTTCAATGCATGTAAACTTCCTGGCCATTAGCTATTCCTTGAATTAAGCAGGTATATAAATCATACTACAAGTATTGGTGAACTGTTATTACAGAAGAAATAATTCTGTATTCTGAAGTCCAGTATTCAGAATGCATATATTATTGCTCCTATAATGTATTAAATTAATAAATTACTGTAGATTTGCATTTAATGTATGTATTCTAACCTTTAAGGTTCTCAACATCAACAGAAACGGACACTTAAATATAACATAATTAATGAACTAAACCATAAACATCGTTGAGCTTCTGTTAGTCTCATAAGCAAACCAGTAACAGAATGTGCCATCTATATGCTAGGTAAAACAAGTAAATGCTTTTTGTTTCTTTTCATAATTTCACTAATGATATTTCAAATACCTGATATTCAGGATCACAGAATAGTACATCTACGTTTGCTAAGAGGCGTTACCACTGGTTTTTGTATATCCAAACTTTTCATTAGCTTTTTGAAGGATTTAAAATCTATTCTTCCTTCCTTGTCTAATTTAGCTTCCGCCATCATCTCCCGGATGTCTTCATCTGTGATATTCACTTCACCAAGCTCTCTCATAGTAGCGGTCAGATCGGCAGTTGAGATGCACCCATCCTTATCTTTATCGAAATGATTGAAGGCCTTCAAGTATTCAATACGTACAGTGGAATCCTTATCACGAACAGTCAAAGCAATTATATCACAAAACTCCTGATATTCTAATACACCATTCTTATTCTGGTCGAAAATGTTAAACATGGTCTCCACTGCTATTGGATTCGTTGATTCTCCCAACCATTCCATGACTTCTCTCATTTCTTCTAATGATATAAGCCCATCTTTATTTGTATCAAACAAATCAAACTCTTCTTTCATTACTTCATCTTCGTCCTTTTTGTCGGAGTCCTCATTTTCCTTTGTGTCGATATTTTCAGGAGGATTACTTCTCCACATGTTTCTTTTTTCTCGTTCGTCTTGGCCCTCAATCACCATGAAAACAGAGTTAGTCTTGTATGTTAATGTTTAAGGTAGCTTACTAGATATTACGCCGGTGCATATAGGGCGTAGAAATGGCAATAAAACAGGTTAGTGCCCAGCGCCAAATTTCGCCTTATACAATTATTATAATGAAGTTCTGAAGACCTTAAAAATCTGATGTGTTGCACTCACCCGACTTCCTCTACTCATGTACTAACCACTCTTACAAACTCTTACTCCTGTATCTTATTCATGTTAGTTGAGATAAACATTTGCAGACATGATGTTATTGCTTATGTCCTTGTAGGTGCAAGGGGAATATTAGCATACAGCAGGCGTTGTGCGAATGTCAAATCTTTTTAAGCTTTGAGATTCTGTTCTCTTTGCACGATTAACATATAGAAAAATGAACAACGTTGTTGCATTTCGCTAAAGTTCTAAGTTTTCCAAAACTCACACACATACCAAGGAATATCCCCGAAATGGTTAACCCTACAAGAAAATTTATTTAGACATAAATTGTGTATTTTAGCAAGATCTACATTTTTTGTACAGTATGATTTTGTCTATCTCTAACGGTTTACCAGTTATGTAAAAGTCGTCCAGAGTAAACACGACTACATGGGCTATAGCCAGAAAACTCAAGATATACATTTCATTTTTCATAAAAATATTTCAAACATATGACATTTTGATCAAAATCGTTAGAGCCATTTTCAAGAAAATCAAAATTTTCGAAAAATTGTTCATGTAAAGGGTGGTTTAGGCTGGGACTATTTTCTTAAAAATCTTCGTGTCGCATCCTTGAAAGACATTAAACTTAAATACCAACTTTGGTTTTTAACCAACTTTTCGTTTTTTAGTTATGTTGTCCACAGACTGACACACAGACACACACACGGACCTTTTTCTAAAAATGCTTTTTTTTGGATTCAGGGGGTCTCAAAACATGTATTTCCGGTGAAATCTCGACATCGAAATTTTGGGTGGAATACAATACTTCCCCTGCTTACCAGTAAAAGTCGGTTAAAAGCCAAAGTTGGTATTTAAGTTTAATATCTTTTAAGGATGCGACACGAAGATTTTGAAGAAAATTCCTACACCATAAACTACCCTTTACATGGAAAATTTTTCGAAAATTTTGATTTTCTCGAAAATGGCTCTAACGATTTTGATTAAAATGTCATACGTTTAAAATATGCTTATGACAAATGAAATGTATGTTTTGAATTTTCTGGCAATAGCCCACGTAGTCGTTTTTACTCTGGATGGTTTTTGCATAACTGGTAAACCGTAAGAGATAAACCAAATCTTACTGTACAAGAAGTGTAGATCTTGCTAAAACACACAATTTATGTCCAAATAATTTTTTTCTTTTGTAGAGTGAATCATTTTGTTATTTGTGCGAGCTCTGGAATACTTAAGCTTTCGTGAAATGGAACATCGTTATTCATTTTTTTTATATCTTAGTCATGCAAAGAGAGCAGAATCTCAAAGCTTTGACATTCGCTCTTGGCCTACTGTATTCCCATATTCCCCTTGCACCTACAAGGAAATAAGCAATAAGATAATTTCTGGAAATGTTTACCTCATCTAACACGAAGAAGATATTGGAATAAGAGCTTGTAAGGATGGTCAGCACAAGAGTAGAGAAAGTCATTTTTAATTTCACATCCGCAAAGCCAGTCCGCATACCTGTTCAATGAAGGGTTAAATTTCCTTCTATAGCCACCTTTATTTTTGCACGAATTTTGAATTTGTTCAACATTCAATATTGGATTTGGCGGCCCGAGCTTTGTAAGTTTCAATTGAGACGCAAGACTCGTTATACCCCCGCACTGAGTAATACTAGTTACCTACACAGTTCATGGTTCACTTTTAATAGTGACAGATGAAATGATTCATACCCCTCCTAGCCTTCATTTACAGTAGAGGCCTGCACGGGCCGACTTTCTTAGGCCCGGCCCGGCTCGGCCCGGTACCAACCAAGCCTGAGCCCGGCCCGAGCCCGAGAATAGTGTATAGGCTATGACCCGGGCCCGACCCGAGCCCGATTGTGCAATTTTCTTTTAAACAAAATTATCCTGCAGTTATTGATATTATTATTATTATTATTATTATTATTATTATTATTATTATTATTATTATTATTATTATTATTATTATTATTATTATTATTATTATTATTATTATTATTATTATTATTATTATTATTATTATTATTATTATTATTATTATTATTATTATTATTATTATTATTAATTATTATTATTAATGTATTTATTTATTTCATTCCTAAAATCCAATTTAGGTCCAAATTCTTATGCTAGCGAATGTTGGGTACCTGCATAAATAACGTTAGTACATTGATATTGTTTTGAGGTCATGTTATTGTCCCGGTAAAGCCATAGAAATAACCATTTTTCCCAAGTTTGAAGAAAAGGTTATTGGTGTGTTTCTGGGTTTATCGGGGCAATATACGATTATAAAACAATATTAATGTACTCAATCTGTTGTAAGCTATCCGCAATTGGCCATAGCAGAAATTAGGAGGTGGGAAATTTAGGCATTATAAATCATTAAAATAGGCAGGCAAAAAGACATTATAAATGGTTAAAACAGGCAGAAAAAAGGAATTATAAATACTAAAACAGGCAATAAGAGAAACCCAATAATACATTACACTATTCAATAGTTGATCGTCATATTTTAAAGAACTTCAAAGTTTTAAATGAAGTACTGCCGCGATACATGTCCCCCATCTCGTTATGATAGGTTGGGGGGGGGGGGGTCAGAGTTACATCTGGTGCAATGTATTTAAATGTCAGGATTCTTGATGAGTCTTTTACAAAGATCTTAATACTAGAAATTCATTTGCCAACATCCAGAAACAAGCATCGTATTCTTCTAACACCCTGTGAAAGTCATGTGCTACGCAGGTCATGTGAAGCATGTTTGGAAATAATAACACTTTTAACGCTATTCCAGCCTTTTTCATATATAATGCAGCGTCACTGATGAAAAGTAAGGCGTCGTATTGAACCTCTTCAGGCCGCAGCAAATTTAATGAACTGGTGAATAACTGCGCAATAGCTCGATCGTTAACTTTCTCAAGACACTCTGTAGTAAGCAGGAATGATTTCATCGATTCATCTTCTGTAGGATCTAATCGTCCATTAACAAATTGGCAATGAAACGACCTATGGTATCAGTTGACTCGTCGATATTCGTCGATATCCCAGATCATCTTATTTCTCATTTTATCTTTAGTTATTTTCATTGTGTCACCGTAACACTCGGTCAAATAACATTTTCGCAAACTTGACTCGCTAGGTACAGATTGGTTAGTTATACTTCTCCAAAAACTGTGATAATGTAGGATTCTGTAATTTCCAGAAAGGGATTCTGGCGCTGAAGAAAGCTACATAAGTCGAATGCAAACTGGGATTTTTGACTCGATGTTGCAATTACTGTTGGAAGCAAAGGAATCTTCTGCCTGTAGCACTGTTTGATTGTGCCGATATGTTGTGATATAAAATACTTCTTTTCGTGGTTCACTGACTGCTCGTATATTTTGCATGTGAGTACTTTACCGTCGGTACAAAATATGCCGGATCCAAAAGTATTAACATAACTGTGTAATTTAGTGCGTAAAGAAACATTGAATTTCGGCGCCTTGCTGCTAGCTACAACGTCGCAATGAAAACTAAAAGAAAATCGCTCATTATTACATTTTAAAATAAACACACGTGGTAATCCAAATGCTTTATTTATCTATACGTTTAGGGGCTCTAATGACCTAGCTGTCGACGGGCCCTTAAACCCTACTCACTCACTCACTCACTCACTCACTCACTCACTCACTCACTCACTCACTCACTCACTCACTCACTCACTCACTCACTCACTCTATACGTTTATTTGCGCGGCAGCACTCATTGTTGCAAAGAAAATAATGAATTGAATGAGGGACTCCTATGTCGTCTGCAACTTAAAGACAATAGTATACATTCGGCGAAGTAACTTTCATTGTCACGGTCTAACGGTTGTTGAAATAAAATGTACCTGAACAAAATGTTTAATAATTAATAAATAATACATAAATAATGAAATAAAGGCAACAAAAAGCATATATTTTGTAAAATAGACGTATTAAAAAGGCAGAAAAAGGCAATGTAAAACTGTGGCATTTCAATCACAAAGGTATAATTCGTACACATTCACTTTCAAATTGAAGATAAATTTGACGCATTTAAAAAGGCATTCCGCCTAAGTTCCGGTCTCTGGTTATAATTATTTCTACGATGGATATGTGCATGCCTGTGAATGTTTTAAATCAAAGTAAACATTAATTATAAGTTATTGGACTAATTACTCACCATGTTTAATGACCCAAATTGTCGTGCAGAAAGTGAATGGAATACACACTCTGGCTGCTCAGGTTGATTCGACGTTCTTGAATAACTAATCCTGCTGCACTAAAATTTATTTCAGTACTCGCACTTGATGAATGCTACCACCTTTTCTACGAAAAGTCCCTTCAATGTCTTTGGTTACCAGTATCAAATGAAAAATAAGTGTCACAACTTGTATGCTGCAACTTGGTGATGCTGACTAATGGGCAATGGCCCTGATGTATGACATATGTAGTGATTCATGTAATGATAATAATAAAATAAACGTTTCAATTTGGAGAAATGCTGAACAATAATGATGCAGTAACATTACTACAGCGTCAGCCAAAACAAACTGTAATTGTATCAGTATAAACATTGATGCTGTGTTTACACTTTGCAAAGCAGGAGGAAACATGCGTTACTAGCAGTATAAACGAATCAAATATGCCTTGGGTTCGAGATAAGAGTGTAAGAGTTTATACGTGGAATTGATTGAATTGCAGCCGAGTAGTGAGAAATAGTATAATTGCAAACCCTCTCATTCTGTGCTTTCACTAGCATCACTAGCAGCATTTGAAACGTGTCAGCAGAATAATCATTTAGAATTCCTTGTAAAGAAATGCTGCGGTAATTGTGCTATTCTCGGCATTTCAACGTAGGTGACCAAGAAATATGATACATTATTTTTTGCCTCTTAAGTAAATGTACCACTGAAATTTAGTACAAATCTGGCAAAACATTACATTTGTATTCCATGGCTTTAAAAATACTAAATGCGTTTTGAGTTTTTATATTACAAATACTTGTAGTTGCATAATGTACCGTAAAAATGCAGAATAACAATGTATTTCATTTTAAAATTTAAGGTTTCTGAAAATTATGTTTTCACCATATTCACTTTTTGAAAATGCCACATGATGCAGTTTTCATGCAATTCTTCGTATCATTCCCAAAACACAAACAAGTATATCTGCCACATACTTTTTTTTTTCTTTTGAACGCTTTTGAGTTACTAAAGAAACTTGCAGCTTATAAAAATGTATACTAGAAATTTCAAGCGACAAAGTTTAAAAACTATTGTCTTTTGAGCTGAGGCTAATAAAACAAATTTGTATGGCAGATTTGTACATTATAATCAGATAAATATAATAGAACCTTAAAAATAGGCATTTTTTAAAATTTCGTCGTGTAGAGCATTTGGCATAACATAATAAAATCCGGATTCAACATTTCGTAACTCGGAAACCGAAGGATATATCACACTACAATTCAAAATCCTCTAATGCTGGTATAAGACAGTATTGAAAATAAATGTTCAGTTAACTTGGCTGAAAAATTTTAAAAATCCATTTTCAGTTGTTTATTCCCTTAATTTTCAAGCCCGGGCCCGGCCCGAGCCCGACCTAGTCCAGCCCGAGTCCGGCCCGAGCCCGACCAGCATTTTTCAAATTAGGCCCGAGCCCGTGCAGACCTCTAATTTACAGCAAGGTTTCACTAGATAACGGCATACAATTTTTCAAACGGTCAAACTTGAAGGATCTTCGGTTGTCGGCAAGTAGAACGTTGTACTTGGATACATTTCTCTCTACATAACATGACGTAAATGGTCCTACTTGAAATAAGGGAAATCATTAGCAGAAAATTCTGGTTCACTTTCACTGAATTTTACTTCTGTGCCACAAAGAATGTCAGCAATTTACAGAAAGTTGTACTAGTGAATCTAGGATTTCTTTCAAGCACATGATGTAATTTTTCCCTAACCTTGTGAGCTACTTTGCTCTGTACTCTCGATAAATCACTTTCAGTTTTCTACACAATGCTTAATGCACCACACAGTTGCATGCCCACAGTTTCAAGGCAAGTGATGGGCTTTGATATCACACAGCAATTTGATTTTATATAGTATAAGTTTCTTGGCATGGCGGATGAAAACAATTCTTGTACATTTTTGACTAAAGATAAATACTGTCGTCAAAGTCAAAGTTGCGGAAGATCTCAATCTCATTTTAGTTTGCGCAGTAGTGATTTGCAGCATTAAGCCAAGTCCCTAATGTGTTACAATGGCCTGAGAGGGAAAGGGTAGTGATGGCGCCTCTTGTTTAAACATATGCATTCGAAGCCGAGCCTTAATAAAAGCCCTCTTGACTTTTGAGACGAATTTGTCCACCTCAGGATAGTTCACTCGAACCGTTTCAACCATTCTATGCTGGGCATGTGCAAGACAAAGTTACATCTACCTTTTTTGGTACAGAATCTTAAGATGTTTTGCGGCTTTTACCGTGTAAGAAGTTGGATGGATGGAGTTTAGGGGCCCGTCGACAACTAGGTCATTTGGGCCCCGTGTAAGAAGTAGCAACAGTCAAAAAGACTAGCACATTTCTCTCCTTCTACTTTACCTGGCTACAATAAACTCAATTCATTGTTGAAAATAACAGTGATCAAGGAATTGTTCATCCTATCCAACATCTTCAACATCAATAATATGTTTCTCCAGACTGGTAACAACATACACCACATACGTCGGTGGTTTCATCCATGGAGACCATATTTTGTTACTGGCGACACTATTTCATAATTTCTTCATTGTATCTTCGTAACCGAAGTCAGCTAGTTCTTCCTTATTGTGGACTCTGAGGCAATGGGATGTCATATACTTCTCCATGAACTATTTGAAAGAGGTCCTTCTACTTTATA
This sequence comes from Tenodera sinensis, assembly GCA_030765045.1. Lineage (NCBI taxonomy): Eukaryota > Metazoa > Arthropoda > Insecta > Mantodea > Mantidae > Tenodera > Tenodera sinensis. The sequence continues at coordinate 180,294,801 of CM060964.1, forward strand.
TTAAGGATATTGTTTGATGAAACTATCATTTCACAAAGGTCCTTAGAAAACTGAGGACATGCATTGTCCGATGAATTACTGTGTAATTTCTCAAACAGCAATCGTTGTCTGCTTTTCTCGGCTAACGCTCTGTTTACACAACCTTTGTGTTAGCAGTTTTGCAGTGTTGTTGCACTGCAAAGTGTTTCTCAGCTGTAATTTTCACCTCACATTGTTTACAAAATAACACCCATACATGAGTATTAAAACTCCTTTCACTGAAATCTTTTACAAAACTTCGCGCTGTCAGAACACTCTACTCAGGCATCTTGAAGCTACACTGAACAACACATTCATTAGTTGACAAAAGGATGCACTCAGTATGTGGTTGAAATTCCTTTCTGCCACTCCGCAGAGCAAGAAAACTGAACATCGGCTGCTTAAAGGGAGCGAAAAGAGAGAGATAAAGAAAAGTAGTTATTTGGTAATTCTTCACGCATAATGAAAGGTACTTCCGCTGTCTCAAAAGCACTTCCTTTGACCCGCAGACTGTGACAGCAAATTTCTGCTAATTCCCGCTACCGTCAAGTGGAGCTTGCTGAGTGAACTTCCTTACGGCCAGCTGTACAATACTTATGAAACGATGTTCACAAAAATATCTGTTGAAGTGTTAAATACTACAAAAATATGACTAGAAGCATATCCTTATTCCTGTATTTGGCCAAAATATGGTCTAACACTAAAATATGGTCAAATATGCATTTATATGCCCAATAAAACTGATTGATGATGTTCACAAATGTTTGAAACATGCTTAAATCAATGTAGGCATGGGAACGTAAGCCGGGATAAAAAGATGGCATGTCATAAAAGTCCCGGCCCTACTGACCACTACACCAAGTCAGCCTACTCCAACATGTTGCCATTCAAGGTTTATGTATGCTAGTAAGGTGTCATCATCTCATGCTATCTGGTTGCGAATTCCGGTTGATTGGGGAGGAGGGGACATTTACTCCCTCTGACACCTACCAGGTTATAGGAAGTATTGTATTCCACTCAAAACTTTGATGTCGAGATTTCACCAGAAATACATGCTATGAAGCCCCCTGCCCCCTGCATCCAAAAAACATTAAATAAAGCTTCGTTCACTAGTGTGTATATGAACAGCAGAACTCAAAAACGAAGAATCGGATAAATATTAAAGTTGGTATTTAAGTTCAGTGTCCTCCAAAGATGCGACATAAAGGTATTCAAGAAAATTCCTCTGCCCCAAACCACCCTTTACATGCACACATTTTCGATATGTTTTATTTTTGTCAAAAATTACCTGAACTATTTTGATTAAAATACCACATGTTTATGATATTTATGTGAGAAATAAAATTAATATATTAAATTTTATGGGAATAGCCTATGGTCTTGTGTATTTTAATCTTAAACGTTTCGGCTCTCTGAATTGTTTTGATGTTATCGAATGGTTGCGTCACCCGTTTCCCTTTTTCCGCCTATGACGTCATACCGCACCAACATATGGTGCATTCTCTTCATTTTATAGTTGTTTCTAGCATGCTGAGTAAATGGTTAGCTTGTCTTTTACACAATCTTACTCAGTCCCTCAGTGCTACCATATGTCCGTAGAGTAAGTCGGACTGTCAGCAGTTGAGCAAGTGGCAATAATTTGAGGAATAAGGAAGCCGATAATCTTGTGTCATGTAAATTCTACGAACTACTATACCTGTAATTATTTTTTTCTTCGGCAGTATGTTTTATTCACTTCCCGCTCATGCTGTCATGTGTAGAAAGTTGAAATTCCTGCACTCCTTACGTTTTGTGTTTTTAACTAAGACGTATAAAATGCATTTTTGATCCTTCAAATATTGTTACATGTATTTATTGTGTAGTCATGCAATATGATCATATTGGATACCTAGTTGAATTTTACCATTTAAATCTTACCTTCTTTACTTACCTTTATTGGTTAGCATTTACTTAGCATTTAATTCATTCAGTGTTTGAAATGTAACTCTTTCGGCGCAAGTAGCTATCTTACCTTTAGTCGTTGACTGGGTTGAGCAACACTACTAGGCGTCACTAACCAATCGCCAGTTCGCAAAGGCTAGCGCGGTCGACGTTGTTACTGCTTTCGAACAGGTTACAGTAGTTAATTTTGTTTCCACATAAATATTTATTTTATTTACTATGAAAATACTCGACTTCGTTCTTCCTTGTTCTGCAAATATGCACTTACCGCACTTGTGTCGCAGTATACTGTTTCATTGCGCATAATATTACATAATGTAATAAAAAATCAATATTATTATATGGAAGTGAGACAGGGGTGCTAAGAAAGGAGGAGTAGCGGAGAATAGACTTCGAAAATAAATTTCTGAGATCATTGATTCGAATAAAACTACGAGATAAAGCGAGAAGTGTAAAGATAACGAAGGAATTGGGGATAAAATCGACAATGGTTGAAGTTATTATGCAATATCAAGAAAACTGGCACACATAAGTTGATAGAGTATTGAAGCAAGGTTTTTCATATCCACCAATAGAGAGATGGGATATAGGAAACCAAGGACAAGATGAAGCGACCAGTTTTGATAGCCGTTGATGAAGAGTGGCACCATTACCCAATTCTTCATATGGTAGTGATGGTATTTTTTTTTTTCAGAGGAAAAATCTTAAAAAGATGCCTCTAGCGAGTTGAATTCTCAGCAACTAAAAGACCGCTACTAGAATCATAAAGAGCTTCTTCTCGGAACTACCCAGAAGGCAATACTTCAAGAAGGAAAGTCAAATATGGTAGCCATTAGTAAACATGTCGGACAGAGTTGGTCTCATATATCGTTTAGTTCCCTGCACTTGTGCGGTAAAATGTCATCGACTAGGGTACTAACAACTGTCCAGTGTGAGCCAGAGGATAACATAGTGGAGACTATATGCCTAGCTGTGAATCTTCGTAATTTAAGTGCAGAGTTTTCACGTTGCTGACGCCATCGAACACATTCTGTTCTGTCAGTTTTGCCACAGTAAATTCATTCTGCAGAGGGACTTAACCCAAAGCA
>CM060964.1:180300347-180355347 GCA_030765045.1 Tenodera sinensis
AAGTGTGTTAATTACGAAGGAAAGGGATCCGATGACAAAACGCAACGAATGGAACGAGAAAATCTATTAGGGAAAGGCGGAACACAGTCCGAAGCCTCTTTCACTTTAGCTCTATTGAACAGCGTTAAGGGCCCGTCCCAATTCCAAATTATTATTATTGATCTTTCACCCGAATAACGAGGTCCTGGTGTTGCAATGGATGTGATTAGACATGTTACATCATTAACAACTGTTGGAAATACGGTATTCATTATAAAGTATAACTGCAGAATTTGGCGGGAGCATGGAAAACAGGCCAATCGTGGTGGCCATCATCGTCGTCGTCGGCGTCGTGGCCATCGTCGTCATCATCATCATCTACATCATCATCACCATCCTCATCACCATCATCATCATCATCATCATCATCATCATCATCATCAGGATTTGTTTACATATATCTACACCTTTGGTATTTTCAATCTCCAAGGTTCTCTATCCACCCAGAGGTTCTGAAGAATGCTCTCCTTCATGTCTTCTTGCACTTCATTGCACCACGTCTTCGTGGGTCTGTCTCTTTTCTTTCTGCCCGGAAGATTTCTTCTTATTTGGCAATAGGCAATCTTTCCTCCCCCATTTTTCTCATATGGCCATGCCATGCAAGTTGTTTTTCCTTAATTTCTTCTATTGTGTTGCTGAATTCCCATTTGTTGTTCCCGAAATACTTCATTTCTTATTATTTCCGTACAGAAATTATATTTGCTCTTCTCCAAAAATACATTTCTGTTGCTAATAATTTATCTTTTCTTCTTCTTATTGGCCAAATTGCTAAACCATGTTTCATAAATATGCTGGTTTCTCCGTTTTGTGATACATCTGTAGTACACCATTTAGTAGGGATATCGCTTTTCTGCCCTGAGTGTTTTTGTGTTGAATCTTTTTTCCATTCTATCATATTTATAAATACTAATGCCTAAATATTTGTAGTTCTCTGTGTTTTTAAAAATCAAGTTATTATTCAGCGTTAAATATTTTTAATCCCCTCACCCTTGCAATTATATTTTGTTTTTCCCCTTGTTGATTGTCAAACCACCCCTCTCATATTCTGAAATTAATTTCCTCGTTATGAATACAATATCTTCACAATCTTGTGATCATTTCATTGTTAAAATTGATTGCTACACAGTTTGCACGTAACCCACAGTACGTTGTATAGGTCGCGCGTTACTTCTTGACGAATGAAAATTTTATATGAAAGGTTGAATGCGAGTCTCTACTCAGCTTTTGCGGGAACGAGAGAGAGGAGGTACAGTCTGCAGTGAGATGACGCGCATGCTTCTGAGCTGAAGTAGTACAACACTACTAAATGACACTTGCAGTAATATCAGCTACACGTATTATACACTATACCTCTATAACTGTTCCCACTTAACTTTCTTGCATTTATTCTATTCCCGACATCTCTCCCTCGTCTGAATTGCTATTTTCGTTGCATGCATACAAAACTTCTGCAGTCGACTGTATACACAAACGCGACAGAGGAAAACAGAGGTGTCTGTTATCGTAGCATAAACATTTGCTGACCTGTTTATTAAGGGTAGGCTCACTCATTGGATTTCTGCTCAAGGTCATTCGTCAGAACGAACGCGCAACCTATAAGTATCTTTCATAGCGACCAATATCCCAAATGTAAAACAAAAGAAGAAATCACTTGTGCATAATATGAGGAGGCGGTGCGTTAACACGGTAAACGTTTCCAGCACTCTGCGACAATGAAAATAAATATTAAGTACACCAAGAAACTGTAATGTAATTTAATATATGTGAAACACATAACCTTTAATCTCTCACACAGTTGGTCTTCGGCATTTACACATCGCTGCAGGCTAGAGTGAGCGAGTGAGTGAGTGGCATTTAAGGGCCCGTAGACAGCTAGGCCATTAAATGGCTGCAAGTCAAATTTTGAAGGCAAAGACACTCATAAACTTCTTGTTAAAAGACTAAGCTAAAACACAAAAGTAAAGCGGTACAATAGTTAAAGCATCAAACAGCTAATGTTAAACCAGTTAAAACGTTAAAAAGTGAATGTTAAAACAGTGAAGGTTTACTGCAGGCTATATTTAACATTCAAGCATATTTTACGACACAGTTGTTATCTGTTTCAATTTCTTGGTATGTTTGCGGTCTTGTTGCAAAAACTATATCTTTAAGAACATCTCTAAATATACCTAGTTGTAAGATTAAAAATCTCGGTGGTCATTCACTTGAATCCTTTCGTCCAATTGATATATTTGGAAACTCTCCGGCCAGAAACTCTCGCACAATTAATGTTTATTGTGCAGGAATCCCATCTTCTTGAAATAGATTACGTACCCATCATTGTAATCTCCACGGATAATATTATATGTATAATTGTATATGTACCGTATTCTTGGCTCAATGACAACTTGCGGAGGGGGACTTTAGCACCTCGATCGAAAGGCGACCTTTTGTGCCTATGCCCCTGACGAGGGGCCCCGGGAGGATGGATGAGGCGAGTGGAACTTAATGGCTATATAGTTGTATCTGATAGTTTTGCTGTTGTTCGTAATTTTTCGTAACATCAGATCTGAACATCATGCAATACAAACTTCAAAATACAGCTAGGCTTTTCATTCAGTTTGTCACGAAACTTCTCCTTGAACATTAATTCATTGTATAAATTTATAATAATTCATTTGCAAATAAAGTTGCTAATATTTCTCTAAAAAATAGATGTGGTGGACCGAAGAGAAGGTAGAATATAGTATGAAGCCGATACAGCCAATCCGGGAAGTGCAGAAAAATAAACTTTCTTTGTATACATTTCGCTTCAAGATTTACGTTCTTTTCTGCACGTGGATGGGAATGTATAGCGGTATCAAAATCAATGTAGTGCATCAGTTTCTTTTATGCTAGCGTTAGGCATGATAATAGAAATAATCTATTCTTGAAACTAAACAGAATGAATTAGCCCATTAAAATACATTTTTATGTATGTTGTATAATAATTAAGTAAAATACGTCAAACCTGATTTATGCGTATATCAAGGGGAAGAGGGAAGTTTACTTAAACTCAGAATTACTTACAAATGAGATTTTGATAATGTATCACATTTTGTTTGAAAAAGCAATTCAGTGAGCCTGCATGTGTAAAACGTTAGAAACAATCAATATATGTACGAACAAAACATTATTTTAAACTAAACCTTGCTTTTAGGATCAATTAATTTGGCTTGCTTCACTTTTCTTACATTAAGTGCCTATACTTGATTTTGCATACTTATTAATGAACTTAGACCTTTTTCACTACAACTTTTTACACTGATGTAACAGCTACACACATTTGTTTCACTTAACACTTCACTCACTTTAGGTATTTCAAAATTTGAGTCATCTCCAGTATTGTCAGTGTTGCTTGATGCTGGTCCACTTTCTTGATTACCACCATATTTTTGGCACACATCAGCAATGATCTCCTGATCCTTAGTTCCCCACACAGTAAACACCAGACAAAGATAATTGTTATCCTTAGTAGTCGTTTGTTGCTACGACGTTGTCGCCCTGAAGCTCGCCGGCTCTACCAGCAAGCGCCTTTGTCTTTTGTTTCCGCGGCCGAAAGCCGCCGGCTCAACTTACGTCTTTGTCAACAGAAGTAAGGAAAATGTGCCTCGAATTTGTTTTAAGACAGTGTATGTCATATGCTCATAACTACATAAAACTCAGTTGTATTTGACTGAAATTTTGTACGTAAATTAGCGAATTACGTATAAATGCATTACGTATAAATACAATCCTATTAACACGTTTCTAAATTACATTTTGCGGGACCTAAAAAAATGTATGCATAAATACAAATTACTTAGAACTGGGTTACGCATAAAGCAGGCTCAACTGTATTTCCAAAATAATATTGTGTTAATTTAGGTGAAAATTACATGCACTTAAAAGGCAGTTATTAAACTTCGTTAAAGTTGTGAGTCAATAGCTCCGTTTGAATATCTGTCTGTATGGGCAATTCAAGAAGAGCTGCATTTATGGATTTGTTTAAAGAGCTTGAAAAATATGGTCCACATATTTCAAAATTGATTGAAATCACTTTAAATCAAGGTTGTATAATCGGAGCATCCTAAAAAGCTAGATTTTTGAGAGTGAACCACTGCGCATACGGAAATTGTATATTAAAAAGAGAATTTTCATTTCAAATTTGTTGAAATCCGTAGAAGTTTAAGGTAGTTTATCTTGAGAGTAGTCTAAAATTCAAGACGTTGAACCGATTCGCTGCCAGCAAGTAGTTGAAATATTATATATAACAGGTGGCCCACCAGAGCCGGCCCCACCGTAAGTAGATAACCCTTCGTGCGTTAAAAGAGTTGCAGCAGTTCACGGCGCAAGAGAGGCCAGTGGCGTTGCCGCCTCTCTGCGGGACGTGAGGAGAGAGACAATTGAACCAGCGTGTCTACTTCGTGATAATAGACAATAACAGTATAAACAACCGAAAAAGTCTCATTCTACTTATAGGATCTTTATTTTCCAGGGAATAAACTCACTCCTGTGTATGCTACTATTGTCTAACATTTGAATTAGAGATTGTAAAGAGCAAGCATGACGGCACGTAGTGTTTCATTGGCATTTCTTCATTTCTTATTAAAGTTATTGCTGTATTTGTTTATTACGTATGATTAGTTATTGTTATTATTGATATTGTTAGTTTATTACTGTTAATTATTATTTATTATTAATATTGTTATTGTTATTATTATTATTATTATTATTATTATTATTATTATTATTATTATTATTATTATTATTATTATTATTATTATTATTATTATTATTATTACTATTATTATTATTATTATTGTTATACAGAATACGCTTAGCAGAGTAAATCTAAACATCAAAGCGATCAGATCTGCGCTGTAAGCTGAAAATAAACAATATAAAGACACTAGTGCATGTGTAGTTAGCCTTTTGTATACAAACAACATTTGGGAAGCTTTGCTTAATTGTACTCTTTTGTTTCACTCAACGCGATTTAAAGGTTCTTACTAGGAGCTGCGTATGTATCTAGATTTATTTCTAACTGATGAACTTTACTTTTGCACACATACATAACTCTTGAGTGCCCTAAAGAGGCATTGGTCATTTTGGTAGCATAGAATGCATAGGAACACGCTTAGGTCTGCCTTGATCCAGAAACCAGTTAGCGAGCCTGGATATTACCCTCTTTCTCCTGTAGTCAGCGAACTTAAGTCTCGTGTTACTTGATGCTATACGCAGGTGAATCGTCTGCTCTTGAGCACAGCTCAGTGCAAAGTATTGTCGTATGGATGTTAGTGTGCATATGTTCAATTAACTTTGTGACAATCTCTCCTTGAATTCCAAAGGTAAAAGCAAAACCATTCATAGTCAGATTCGTAAGATGGTTGCTAACGATTGTGAATACATGAAGAAAGGGGCCAAGCATAAACATAGATACGCATAAATATAGCTACTCTACGGAGCTTTTCAAATAAAACAATTTAAAACAGTCTGGTGTGTTGCACTCACATTACTTTCTCTACTCTTGGACTAACCATTCTTGCAAACTCATATTCCTATATCTACTTTGTGTTGAGATAAACATTAGTACAAATTATCTTATTGCTTATTTCCTTGTAGGTGCAACGGGAATATAGAATACAGTAGGCTTTGAGCAATAGTCAAATGTTTTAAAACTTTGAGATCCCGTTCTCACGCTTAATCTATAAAAAATGAACAACGATGTTTCATGAAAGTTTCAAGTTTTCCGAAACTGATAGAAATAAAATGGAATATCTCCGAAATGCTCCAATCTATAGACTTAAATTTTGTGTTTTAGCGAGTTCTACATTTTTTGTGCAGCAAGATTTGGTTTATCTGTTACGGTTTACGAGTTATTCAAAAGTCACCCAGAGTAAACAGGACTACATGGGCTATAGCCGGAAAATTCAAAATATAGATTTCATTTTTGTGATAAAAACATCTTAAACATATGACATTTTAATCAAAATCAAGAAAATAAAAATTTTCGATAAATTGTCCATGTAAATGGTAGTTTAGGGTGGGGATTTTTTCTTCAAAATCTTCGTGTCATATCCTTGAAAGACATTAAACTTAAATACCTACTGCTGTCCACAGACTGACTGACACACAAACTGACACACACGGCTCTTTTTCTAAAAATGCTCTTTTTTTTTTTAATTCAGGGTGTCTCAAGACATATATTTCCGGTGAAATCTCGAGATCGAATTTTTGGGTGAAATACAATACTTCCTTCTACTTACAGTAGAGGAAGTAAAAAGAATTCCACAAATTGCAAGAAAGATTTGCTGCAGCCCCAAGCGTCTCACAGTTGTGTTCGCATAGCTGTGCACGAAGAATAAACACATGAGGAAAGAGCATCATTTGGGGCTCCTAGGTAAAGTTCGCACAACGTCTCGACAAGAGAATAGGAAGTGGCGAAATATGGGACAAAGAATTGAAAGAATTATAATTGAAGACACTAGGGTGGAAACCGGTGACGAAGTTGTTGACCAAGCCCCGGATTCTTAGATTCTGATCTATTTTATTCTTGGTCTCTTACTCTCTGAATTTCAGTTCGTTAGATGTTCTACTTAGCAAAGAGTGATATACTTATATTTTATAGAGCCTAAATGGAACTAATTTTTGGTTAGGACTTAGTAAGACGTATTTTTCGATAGAACTTAATAGTAGCTAACTGGGTTATTTAAGCAAATAACTACAGTACACGTATTTATGTAAAATATTTTCAACGGAGACCATTCGAATGAGGAAAATGTTAAATAACTATGATCTTATGAAACCTTTTGTAATAATAATAGTAATAGTAATAATAATAATAATAATAATAATAATAATAATAATAATAATAATAATAATAATAATAATAATAATAATAATAATAATAATAATAATAATAATAATAATAATAATAATAATAATAATAATAATAATCATAATGATAATAATAAACTAACAAGAGTAGATTATAATAAAAGTAATTAGAATGTGATACTAATAATACATAATAAACAAATACAGCAATAACATTAATAAGACATGTAGAAATGCCAATGGAACATTACGTGCCGTCATGCTTGCTCTTTACAATATCTAATTCAAAAGTTAGACAATAGTAGCATACACAGGAGTGAGTTTATTCCCTGGAAAATAAAGATCCTATAAGTAGAATGAGACTTTCTCGGTTGTTTATACTGTTGTTGTCTATTATCACGAAGTAGACACGCTGGTTCAATTGTCTCTCTCCTCATGTCCCGCAGAGAGGCGGCAACGCCACTGGCCTCTCTTGCGCCGTGAACTGCTGCAACTCTTTTAACGCACGAAGGGTTATCTACTTACGGTGGGGCCGGCTCTGGTGGGCCACCTGTTACATATAAGAGTTTGAAGAGCATTTTTCAACCATATTTAATGTGAATGAAATTAAGATTAATTTAAATGAAGAAGCTCATAAAAATTTACGATTTTTAGTCTCTTTCTTATGGATCCCTGATACCACCGCGTTATATTCACTACAAATATGAATGCATCTGAAATTTAACGTAATGTATACATCTAGATGTTAGGTTACCCTCAAAGTGTCTGTTGGATACTTCTCCTATCCCCTCCTTTCTGTTATTGCAATATGGTAACGAAAGTATGCTCGCCGCAGTGTAAGTTTGTGCAGATCGTGTCGGCGTGTCGACTGCATTGCATACCGAGTCTATGGCGTGGCACACTCTCTCTTGCGAGAATAGTTTCATAGACTGCCTGCGTCTTGCACTCATCATGTTTCCCTTGTATACATTCTGCTAGCAAAAAAAAAATAGCAAATTACGATCTTGGAGTGATAAAACCGAGCGGGATGGCTCAAGTGGTAACGTCTGTGGCCCGCATTGGTGAGGTCAGGGGTTCGATCCCCGTGGCCGATCTTCCGGACCCGTGACTTTGTTTTCGGTTTCCCCGGGTCGCCAGGAGAATGATGGGAAGAGTTTCCATATCCTTCGAATTTCCTGTCCCTCCGTTTCGTTACATTAATCATTCATTTCATCCTTCATCCCATTAGGTTTCTTGCAGGGTTGGAAGCGTCGGCGAGCGTCCTGGCAGCAGCACGGTAGGGGCAACAAGTGCGCTCTGGAAATCTCGTCCCCCAGATTAGAAGGCGAGCCACTGGTTTTCGGGACCCCATGAGATGGTACAAGCCCGAGGCGGGGGGAGGGGGGAGCGGAGGTAAGCCAGCCAGCGCCAGGTGCTTCTGAGAAAATGTAAGGACCCTGCCCTCTGCTCGCAACGTTCCGGCCGCCCTTAGGATCCATTCGCCTCATTCAACCTCCCGGGGGTGCCCCGTTAGGGGTATTGGCACAAAAGATCGCCTTTCGGTCGAGGTGCTAAGTCCCCCCTCTGCCAGTTGTCATTGAATCATTGGGGTGATGAATGTATGCATTGTTTGAAAGGAAAATGGCGAACGTTGTCTTAGAAGGGCAAAGTTTTACTTTCTCGCTTCTACCTATTATAAGATGACGAAGTATTGCATTCCACCGAAAAATTCGATATCGAGTCCACTATTAATCTGTGGTTTCAGGTCTCTACGAACACGTCTCAGATTTTTAGATATCTTTCTCATGTGTTAAATTTCAAAGGAGCCTTAACACATATATTTCTATAAATTCTGGAACATTTCAACTAGAAGTACTTTTTTTACGTTTAAGGTTTAAATACACCAAATAAAACTATGTGAAAAGTTGGTTATATTGAAAAGTTTGGTTGCGTATTTAAATTCTGTAATACAAGACGATGTAAATATCTATTTAAATTTTCGGATAAAAATACTCATAAATGAAAAAGTTGTCAACAATTTTAATGCTGCTAAAGTTTAGAAAAATAAAATGAATCTAGAAACTTATACCTGCACAGAAAGGCCTCCAATTGATTACATGTTTATTTTGCTTTCTCTCACATCCTCTAACTGCGATATCATATCAGGGTGCATTCTTTGTTGCATATGAGTTAGTAGTGCCAGACTTAGTCTTAGTTACACAGTCGCCTTCCTGTGTCACCTATTTATTATTGTTAATTTAATTGCAAGATGAACTTTTGGAATCTTGGAAATGTGTTAGTACACAAAGCTATGCCATACAAATGATCTCAATTGCATAGTCAGCTACCTGTCCCGACTATTTTATTTATATTTCCTTTTGGATAGAACTATAGGTTGTTGTGTTGAAAATTCTAACCAATCAGACATTTAAATGACAACTAAGGAGGAAAGGAAATGTCAAAGTTCAATTTTCCTGTACATGGGACTTGAATTTAGGACCTCCCGTATTCAACCTACAGAGATAACCACTGAGCCACTTGGTTTGGTAGTTAAAAACCTGTTAGCCTGATTTTCATCATAAAGTGAACAAATAAAAAATAAAATAAAATAAAATAAAATAAAATAATATCTGCCAGCTATGTCCAGATACCTAATTTCTTATATCTGGACGTAGTGTGCGGATATTTTCATTTATTTAAACTTATTTATTACAATTTGTTCACAATAGAATGTGCAGAAAACTAAATTAAACTAAAACTAAATTAAACTAAATAACAATAAGGAAAATTGGTGATATTGTCAAGTTGTCCCTAGTCTCTGGTAGGCTGTCCAAGTCTCATCAGGCTGTCGTTTTGGCCTCGTTCTTCTCCTTTCTGCTTACAGTTGGTTTCACAATCTTAACGATCGACGGGATGGTGCTACAACAGTCGCTGGAGGTGTATAAAAATTTCTTAGATTTCTTTCTTGTTCAGTTTGTCTTAAAGATCTTTCTGTTATACTGATTTGAGTCGCTAACTCATTTAAAGCATTTAGATTTTCCTTATTCCTGACTATTTCCGATAAAGTGAGGTACATGAGCTTTTCCCTGTTAGATTGTCCTATTTCACTGTATTTCTGACAGTTAAACATTACATGCTCAGGAGTATCTTCTGTATTGCATCTGGTGCACATTTCAGAGTTGATGATACTAAAACGTTTCAAGTAAGTGCCATATGGCCCATGGCCCGTAATATAGTGTAATGCAGCTTGTAAGGGATTTAGGTGCTTTAGTCGTAACCTTTCTCGTATATTAGGGTAAAACATACAGGTGCGTCTCCCAGTTTGCAGGTTATCCCATTCTGACTGCCATAAGGATATTAACTCAGCCCTTATTTGTCTTTTCACATAGCATCGTTTTCCTATTATATCTTCTATCTTTTGTTGATTGCTTTTCTTTAGCCAGTAGTAAGCACCATATAGGCGAACCTGTAGTACCAGTGGCCACAAGAAGAGCCATAGTAGAGGTCGTTCTTGCTGCTCCAGTAAAACGGAGAAGAATTTTCCTCTGGCATTTTCTGAGATCTGCGACGAGGTTTAATTTTTGCATACACTCTGCCCACGCTCCTGCACCATATGTAATGATGGCAGTAAAGATACAATTATGATATGTTCTAATGGTAGTGAGAGGTAGTTTATATTGACGTTGGGCAATACTGGCAATCTTCATCATAATTTTACTGGCTTTGTTGCAGACCTGAGTGACATGTGTCTTGAAGTTGCCTTTCCCATCAAGCGTTATTCCAAGGTATTTAATATACTTGTGGCGTTGAATGCGTTCTTCGTGTATTCGTATAACTGGGTTTCTTAATAATTTACCTTTAAATAGCAAATACGCAGACTTGTTAGCTGCAATTTGTAGTTTAACAGAGTTGCACCATTTATATACCTTCTGGGTCACATCAGAAGATTTTGTTTCCAGTTCCAGGCGGGTGTTTCCTTCTATTAATAAAAGCAGATCATCCGCATATGCTATAGTGGTATATATTTGTGTGTCAACTACTAACTCATTAAGCAAAGGCTCCAAACTTATATCCCAGAATATTGGACCCAATATAGAACCTTGCGGGCATCCTTTCGTAATATCACGTGTAACGGTACTATTTGCCCCTGTGATGTTGACTCGGCGGTCTACACAATAGTTCTTCAGAATTCTATAAAGGCTTTTTGGGTATTCTTGTTGGCGCATGCGTTCAAAAAGTGCAGGCCACCAGAGGTTATCGAAAGCTCCAGCTATGTGAAAGAAGAGACCCATCACATAGTTCTTTTTAGAGTTCTTAGCTGCAATTATGGCTTTAGATATTGCATCCGTGGTTGACTTTCCAGATCTAAAACCATATTGAGTAGGATTAAGGCCTTTCAGGATCCTAAACTCTTGTATGCGTTTACATAGGAGTTTTTCTTGTACTTTACCCAAAAGGTTAAGTAGACAAATCGGTCTATAAGATTTTGGCAATGCAGGATCCTTATCGCCACCTTTGTGTAAGATCGTGATACTGGCTTCTTTCCAGCAATAGGGAATACGGCCTTGCCATAGACATTCATTAAAGAGATCTGTTAGATATGGAGTTATTTCTGGTGCAATATGTATGAGTATTTCTGCATGTATTTGATCAGGTCCTGGAGCCTTCTTCTTTTTGAGGATTTGTAATGCATGCAGAACTTCAGATCTGTCAAAGGGATAGACGACTCCAGCTGTTGGTTCGTCAGAGGTGAAATCCTTTCTAAGTTGTTTGTGCTGGATTGTATCTGACTCATGGTTATCTGAGGGAAGGACAGTAGTTAGCAGGGTTTGTATAGATTCAATCCATCCTTTAGTTAGTTCACCGTTTGGTTTAAGTAATGTAGAGAGGACTTCTGGAGACTTTATTTTTTCAGTGGCTATCTTATATGGGATGCCCCATATATTGGTGGTTAAAGCATTCTCAACAAAATTATCCCATGATCTTTCCCTCAGATCTTTTAAAGAAGTTCTAAATTCCTCTTTCAATAGTTGGTATTTTCTAAGATGTGTTTGCCTCTCCGTGTTTAAGATAGAAGTCTGATATGCTCGGCGTGCTTTCCTCATTTTAATCCGAAGTTTCTGCAGTTTTTCGTTCCAGATATTATTACTAAAAGGACGTGGCTTACTTCTTGGAATTGCCTCAATCATAGCTTTCTGAATGGCCTTAGTAAGCTCAGAAGCTTTGTAGTCAATATCGTCACCCACATTAATTGAGGGTGGCATTAGTAGATTTTCTTTCAGGGCTTCCCAATTTGCCTTTTTGATGTTAAAAGTTCGTCTTTTAGATATGACAGTTGCTATAGTGTTCTGTTGTTGCCTATATTGGAAATAGATGAGATTATGGTCACTGGTAGTAAGATCCTGACCTACCATCCAATTCGAAACATTCTCAGCAGCTTTGTGGTTTGCTAACGTAATATCAATATTACTGGTTGAACCAGCACCATTTTGGAATGTTGGAGGATTAAGCGGCTCATTTAGAATGTGGAGCTGTAATTCTGCTATGGCTTCTTCCATTAGTTCACCTCTTGCATCTCTAGTGGTACTATACCACCAGGGGGATTTGCTGTTACAATCCGCAACATATACGACTGGAGTATGGGGATACATGTTGTTTATTATACGCATCTTATTGATGAATGGTTCTATCGGATGACTGTATTGAAAATACATGCTTACTAAGATGAGCGTTCCTCTTTTATAACATACTTCAACACATGAAATATGTTCATCACAGACTTGATGTATCCTAGTCACTTGTAGATTAGCATTCGCTATTAAAATTGATGCTTTGGGACTAAATCCTGTCGTAATATGTCTGGTGGAGATGGGAAGGTGTGCAGGTTTACCTTTAATGCAATATGATTCTTGTATACACAAAACATCAAATTGCATTTCTTCGGTGACTTTTCTAATCTCTGCCATCACTAAACGGCTATTCTGAGCATTAATTTGTCCTATTTTAAGAATGTTTTGATTCCATGTTTGGAGCTTAAACGCCATAATCAGCTTTTGCTATCAGCCGTTCCCAGTAGATCTTGTAAGTGAGGCAGTCTCGTCGTCCTTTACAGATTTTTCCTCTTCTGAGGCAAGGAATACAAGTGGCCGGTCGTCCTATCTTTTTGCAATTAGGTTTGGTATGACCCAACTCACCGCAATGCCCACAACTGGCTTCTTGTGCTCTGCAATTTCTTGCTATGTGCCCTAAGTCGTGACACTTCATACATCTAGCAACTACTATATAGTCTTTTATGGTAATTGCCTGGAAACCAACATATAATTTCCCAATTTGTAAAATCTGCTGTCTCATTCTTGCCGATACTTCAGCCACATGATGTACCGTCGCCTTTTCCCGTGGACCAGTTTTAAAATGTAGACGGAAATGTTTGTTAAATTCTTCAAACGTCATTAAATGAGAAAAATTTTGTTGATATATGTTTTCAGTTATTTCTTCGCTAGATTGTCCACTAAAGATATCATATAAAATCATAAGCGGAAGTCTTTTTTTCGGAAGCTCCACTTTTATAGGTTCATCAGATAAAGTTGATAAAGTGAACAGTCTAATCAAATATGGACGTTCTATTTTTAATGCCAGGAAGTGGCTTCCAGTGCAATCTTAGTAATTCCCAGAAGTTCCAAGCTGGCGCTCCCCTTATAAAGTCTGCATGCTTCCTTATAGATATTCTTAGAAACAAGGATATAAACTGCAACACAAAAAAGCATGCAACAGATTGTCAGTACGAAGCTATTGCTTTAGGTCCAATGATAGCCCGAGGAGTAGTTTAAATAAACATGGACAAGATTTTAAAAATTGAATTTATGTGAACTAAAAAAACTTGTCGCACTTACAGTTTTACTTTTTCTACTATATGTATAGTAAGTAGGGGAATTATTGTATTCGACCCAAAATTTCGATGGCGAGATTTCACCGGAAATATGTTTTTATGCCCCCCTGTATCCAAAAAAGAAGCATTTTTAGAAAAACGTCCTCTCGTGTGTGTGTGTGTGTGTGTGTGTGTGTGTGTGTGTGTGTGTGTGTGTGTGAATAGCATAACTCAAAAACAAAAAGTCGGTTAAAAACCAAAGTTGGTATTCTAGTTTAATATCCTTGAAGGATGCTACACGGAGATTTAAAGAAAACTCCCCCACCCTATAGCCCTTTACATTGTCTCAAAAATGGCACTAACAATTCTAATTAAAATGCCATCTGTTTGAGATATTTTTTATGACAAATGAAATGTATATTTTGAATTTTCTCGCTATTCCGTATAGTCCTGTTTACTCTTGATGACTTTTGCATGACTGGATAACCGTAAGAGATAGACCAAATCGCACATCCCCTTAAAATAGATAATTTATGTCCATATTGATTTTATGTGGAGTGAACAATTTTGGAGATATTCCTTGTTATTTGTGCGAGTTTTGCAATGCTTACTTTTTCCAAATGGAAGGTCGTTATTCACTTTTCTATCTCTTGGGCGCATAAAGAGAACGGAATTTCAAAGGCTTCATTTACGATCAGCTTTGAAAGATTTGGCCGTCACTCAAAGTCTGCTATATTCTCATATTCCCCTTGCACCAATTACCAATAAGATAATTTCTACAAATGTTTATATCGAACAACATGAAGAAGAGGAACAAGAGTTTATAAGAATAGTTAATACAGGGAATAAAAGTAATGTGAGTGCAACGCAACAGATTTTTTATTATATACCCAGCGGTATTTTCTTAATGAAAACACAACAAATCAAACAAAACTAATTATCAGATTTGCCCAAGACACCCAGAGTAAGCAAGGGATGAAACTAAGAATAGGGTTAGGTTTTAAACTCGTTAGCAGTTCACAATTTTCTAAGTAACCTAAAACGTTACTATCCAAACCTTTTTTCAGGTTACTAAAATTCTGCAGATTTATATAAGGGGTTGAAAATATGAACACACGATAGTTTTTGAAAGTTTAAGATAGCCCTTGTGGTTGTCGCCAGGTCTTATAGATCAAGTGCACAAAGTTGACACTCGATTGGCGTATAGGTCTATTGCATATAAGTAACCAGAAATTAGCACATCTTTGTTAATTTATTTTCTATGAGGTTTTGCAATATTTTAATGCCCATAAACCATCTCTGCCAATATATAATATATTCTCTTCCGGCTATTTATTGCTTCTGAAAGTACGTAAACGCATAAATGTTCAAGCTACCAGAGTTTTAGACACAGGCTATGCGTTTCGGACATCCCAGCATCCAACGTATACACACAAGGAATTTCTACTTGATATATGAAAGTTTACCAAATAAGTCTGTTATTTCATGAATGAACTTCTATGCATTTAGACTATTATGTGCCTAAATGTACTGTAAAGTGATTTATAGACTGAGAAAGTCAGGAAGTTTGTATCGCTTTATTGGCAAATAATAATAATAATAATAATAATAATAATAATAATAATAATAATAATAATAATAATAATAATAATAATAATAATAATAATAATAATAATAATAATAATAATAATAATAATAATAATAATAATAATAATAATAATAATAATGATGATGATGATGATGATGATGATAAATAATCATAATTATAATCATAATCATAATAGTAACAGCAACAGCAACAACAATAACAACAACAACAACAATAATTATAATAATAATAATAATAATAATAATAATAATAATAATAATAATAATAATAATAATAATAATAATAATAATAATAATAATAATAATAATAATAATAATAATAATAATAATAATAATAATAATAATAATAATAATAATAATAATAATAATAATAATAATAATAATAATAATAATAATAATAATAATAATAATAATAATAATAATAATAATAATAATAATAATAATAATAATAATAATAATAATAATAATAATAATAATAATAATAATAATAATAATAGTAATAATAATAACGATGATAATACTTTCTGTTTCATTTATCAGATGTTTTTATTTCGGGTAGTATTTACCTAACCTAAGTAGAGGAAGTATTGATTTCCACCCAAAAATTCGTTATGGAGATTCCGCTGGAAATATAAGTTTAATCTTCCCTGCATCCAAACAAACTATATTTAGAAGAAAGGCCCGAATGCACACGTCTGTGTGTGGTGTGTGTGTGTGTGTGTGTGCGTGGAGTGTGTGGTGTGTGTGGGGTGTGTGTGCGTGGAGTGTGTGTGTGGTGTGTGCGTGCGTGGTGTGTGGTGTATGCGTGTGTGGTGTGTGCGTGCGTGGTGTGTGATGTGTGTGCGTGGTGTATGTGATGTGTGTGCGTGCGCGGTGTGTGTGGTGTGTGTGCTTGTTGTGTGTGGGGTGTGTGTGCGTGGAGTGTGTGTGGTGTGTGCGTGTGGTGTGTGTAGTGTGTGTGGTGTGTGTATGTGTGTGCGTGTGGTGTGTGTATGTGTGTGCGTGTGTTGTGTGTGGTGTGTGTGCGTGTGGTGTGTGTATGTGAGTGCGTGTGGTGTGTGTGTATGTGTGTGCGTCTGGTGTGTGTAGTGTGTGTGTGGTGTGGTGTGTGTGGTGTGTGTGTTGTGCGTGGTGTGTGTGTTGTGTGTGGTGTGTGCGTGTGGTGTGTGTGTGGTGTGTGTGGTATGTGTATGTGTGTGCCTGTGGTGTGTGTGGTATGTGTATGTGTGCGCGTGTGGTGTGTGTGGTGTGTGGTGTGTGTGGTGTGTGCCTGTGGTGTGTGTAGTGTGTGTGTGGTGTGTGCGTGTGGTGTGTGTGTGTGGTGTGTGTTGTGTGTGGTGTGTGTGGTGTGTGTTGTGTGTGCCTGTGGTGTGTGTATGTGTGGTGTGTGTAGTGTGTGGTGTGTGTATGTGTGGTGTGTGTATGTGTGGTGTGTGTAGTGTGTGTGTGGTGTGTGCGTGTGTTGTGTGTGTAGTGTGTGCGGCGTGTGTGATATGTGCGTGTGGTGTGTG
This sequence comes from Tenodera sinensis, assembly GCA_030765045.1. Classification (NCBI taxonomy): domain Eukaryota; kingdom Metazoa; phylum Arthropoda; class Insecta; order Mantodea; family Mantidae; genus Tenodera; species Tenodera sinensis. The sequence goes on from CM060964.1 coordinate 180,317,187, forward strand.
CGCGTGTGGTGTGTGTGCGTGTGGTGTGTGTGTGCGTGTGGTTGTGTGTGCGGCGTGTGGTGTGTGTGCTGTGTGTGTGTGCGTGTGTGTGCGTGTGGTGTGTGTGCGGCGTGTGGTGTGTGTGCGTGTGGTGTGTGTGGTGTGTGTGCGTGTGGTGTGTGTGTGTGTGCGGCGTATGGTGTGTGTGGTGTGTGTGTGCGGCGTGTGTGGTGTGTGCGTGTGGTGTGTGTGCGTGTGGTGTGTGTGGTGTGTGTGTGCGGCGTGTGGTGTGTGTGCGTGTGGTGTGTGTGGTGTGTGTGTGCGGCGTGTGTGATGTGTGCGTGTAGTGTGTGTGTGCGGCGTGTGTGATGTGTGCGTGTGGTGTGTGTGGTGTGTGCGTGCGGCGTGTGTGATGTGTGCGTGTGGTGTGTGTGGTGTGTGCGTGCGGCGTGTGTGATGTGTGCGTGTGGTGTGTGTGGTGTGTGCGTGCGGCGTGTGTGATGTGTGCGTGTGGTGTGTGTGCGTGTGGTGTGTGTGGTGTGTGTGTGCGGAGTGTGTGATGTGTGCGTGTAGTGTGTGTGCGTGTGGTGTGTGTGGTGTGTGCGTGTGGTGTGTGTGCGTGTGGTGTGTGTGGTGTGTGTGTGCGGCGTGTGTGATGTGTGCGTGTGGTGTGTGTGGTGTGTGTGTGCGGCGTGTGTGATGTGTGCGTGTGGTGTGTGCGCGTGTGGTGTGTGTGCGTGTGGTTTGTGTGTGTGCGGCGTGTGCGTGTGTGTGCGTGTGGTGTGTGTGTGCGGCGTGTGGTGTGTGTGCGTGTGGTGTGTGTGGTGTGTGTGTGCGTGTGGTGTGTGTGTGTGCGGCGTGTGGTGTGTGTGTGTGCGGCGTGTGGTGTGTGTGGTGTGTGTGTGTGCGTGTGGTGTGTGTGTGTGTGCGGCGTGTGGTGTGTGTGCGTGTGGTGTGTGTGCGTGTGGTGTGTGTGTGTGCGGCGTGTGTGATGTGTGCGTGTGGTGTGTGTGGTGTGTGCGTGCGGCGTGTGTGATGTGTGCGTGTGGTGTGTGTGCGTGTGGTGTGTGTGGTGTGTGTGTGTGCGGCGTGTGTGATGTGTGCGTGTAGTGTGTGTGTGTGCGGCGTGTGTGATGTGTGCGTGTGGTGTGTGTGGTGTTTGCGTGCGGCGTGTGTGGTGTGTGTGGTGTGTGCGTGCGGCGTGTGTGATGTGTGCGTGTGGTGTGTGCGCGTGTGGTGTGTGTGCGTGTGGTTTGTGTGTGTGCGGCGTGTGGTGTGTGTGGTGTGTGTGTGCGTGTGTGTGCGTGTGGTGTGGGTGTGCGGCGTGTGGTTTGTGTGTGCGTGTGGTGTGTGTGGTGTGTGTGTGCGTGTGGTGTGTGTGTGCGGTGTGTGGTGTGTGTGGTGTGTGTGTGCGTGTGTGTGCGTGTGGTGTGTGTGTGCGGCGTGTGGTGTGTGTGCGTGTGGTGTGTGTGGTGTGTGTGTGCGTGTGGTGTGTGTGTGCGTGTGGTGTGTGTGTGCGGCGTGTGGTGTGTGCGTGCGGCGTGTGTGATGTGTGCGTGTGGTGTGTGTGTGTGTCGTGTGTGATGTGTGCGTGTAGTGTGTGTGTGCGGCGTGTGTGATGTGTGCGTGTGGTGTGTGTGTGTGCGTGCGGCGTGTGTGATGTGTGCGTGTAGTGTGTGGTGTGTGTGTGCGTGCGGCGTGTGTGATGTGTGCGTGTAGTGTGTGTGTGTGCGGCGTGTGTGATGTGTGCGTGTGGTGTGTGTGTGCGGCGTGTGTGATGTGTGCGTGTAGTGTGTGGTGTGTGTGTGTGTGCGGCGTGTGTGATGTGTGCGTGTAGTGTGTGTGTGCGGCGTGTGTGATGTGTGCGTGTGGTGTGTGTGTGCGTGCGGCGTGTGTGATGTGTGCGTGTAGTGTGTGGTGTGTGTGTGCGTGCGGCGTGTGTGATGTGTGCGTGTAGTGTGTGGTGTGTGTGTGTGCGTGCGGCGTGTGTGATGTGTGCGTGTAGTGCGTGTAGTGTGTGTGTGTGCGGCGTGTGTGATGTGTGCGTGTGGTGTGTGTGTGCGGCGTGTGTGATGTGTGCGTGTAGTGTGTGTGTGCGGCGTGTGTGATGTGTGCGTGTAGTGTGTGTGTGCGGCGTGTGTGATGTGTGCGTGTAGTGTGTGTGTGTGCGGCGTGTGTGATGTGTGCGTGTAGTGTGTGTGTGTGCGGCGTGTGTGATGTGTGCGTGTAGTGTGTGTGTGCGTGTGTGATGTGTGCGTGTGGTGTGTGTGTGCGTGTGTGATGTGTGCGTGTAGTGTGTGTGTGCGTGTGTGATGTGTGCGTGTAGTGTGTGTGTGCGTGTGTGATGTGTGCGTGTAGTGTGTGTGTGCGTGTGTGTGTGTGTGCGTGTAGTGCGTGTAGTGTGTGTGTGTGCGGCGTGTGTGATGTGTGCGTGTGTGATGTGTGCGTGTAGTGTGTGTGTGCGTGTGTGATGTGTGCGTGTAGTGTGTGTGTGCGTGTGTGATGTGTGCGTGTAGTGCGTGTAGTGTGTGTGTGCGGCGTGTGTGATGTGTGCGTGTGGTGTGTGTGTGCGGCGTGTGTGATGTGTGCGTGTGTGATGTGTGCGTGTGTGATGTGTGCGTGTAGTGTGTGTGTGCGGCGTGTGTGATGTGTGCGTGTAGTGTGTGTGTGTGCGGCGTGTGTGATGTGTGCGTGTGTGATGTGTGCGTGTAGTGTGTGTGTGCGGCGTGTGTGATGTGTGCGTGTGTGATGTGTGCGTGTAGTGTGTGTGTGCGTGTGTGATGTGTGCGTGTGGTGTGTGTGTGCGTGTGTGATGTGTGCGTGTAGTGTGTGTGTGCGTGTGTGATGTGTGCGTGTAGTGTGTGTGTGCGTGTGTGATGTGTGCGTGTAGTGTGTGTGCGTGTGTGTGTGCGTGTAGTGCGTGTAGTGTGTGTGTGTGCGGCGTGTGTGATGTGTGCGTGTGTGATGTGTGCGTGTAGTGTGTGTGTGCGTGTGTGATGTGTGCGTGTAGTGTGTGTGTGCGTGTGTGATGTGTGCGTGTAGTGCGTGTAGTGTGTGTGTGTGCGGCGTGTGTGATGTGTGCGTGTGGTGTGTGTGTGCGGCGTGTGTGATGTGTGCGTGTGTGATGTGTGCGTGTAGTGTGTGTGTGCGGCGTGTGTGATGTGTGCGTGTAGTGTGTGTGTGTGCGGCGTGTGTGATGTGTGCGTGTGTGATGTGTGCGTGTAGTGTGTGTGTGTGCGGCGTGTGTGATGTGTGCGTGTGTGATGTGTGCGTGTAGTGTGTGTGTGTGCGGCGTGTGTGATGTGTGCGTGTAGTGTGTGTGTGCGGCGTGTGTGATGTGTGCGTGTAGTGTGTGTGTGTGCGGCGTGTGTGATGTGTGCGTGTGGTGTGTGTGTGTGTGTAGTGTGTGGTGTGTGTGCGTGTTTGTGTATGTGCTCTTCACAACTCAAAAAGGAATAGTCGGTTAAATGCCAACTTACTTCTGCGTATAGTTCAGCATCTTGCTAGGAAGCAGCACGAAGGTTTGCAAGAAATCCTCCTCAAGCTACCGTTTTCTATTTTCCCCAGAATGGCTCTAACGATTTTGATTAAAATACAAACTACTTTGGATATTTCCAAGTCATTAAAGGTACCTCTTAATTTTTTTTTATGTTTATTTTATTTTTTTATTTTTTTATTTTTTTATTTTATTTTTTTTTTTTTCGGCGAATAGACCGTCAAGCACTTATTTTGAATGACCTCTGCATAGCTGGTAAAACGTAAGAGATTAAGCCTTACTACACAAAAATGTATATCTCTTTAAAGTACACGATTTTTTTTATTTTTTTTATTTTTTTATTTTATTTATTATATATTATAATATATAATATATAAGATTTATTATATATATATTTTTTGACTGTCGGAGTTGACGTTTACCAATATGTTCTTTGTTATTGGTTAGAAGTTTCAGGCTCATATGCTTCTTACATTCTTCAGTGATAAAGAATGTAGTAAGGAGGAAGCAGCATAGAACGGGGTAATTTCGATCGTTTTAAAACGTATTTCACAATTTTACCATGAAGATGTTGACTAAAATTCCTAATTAAATTTGAGAAGATTCCCTGATATCTATTGTATCTTTATCATACAGAAACTAATTGTTTTGTGTAGTTTATTATATAAAATATTGAAATATGGCCGAAGCTTGTTAGAAAACAGCCCAATTTCGGCTACGAAAAAAAATATATAGTGAAGAAACAAAGTTACACTAGCTTGTGTTTACTTTGGCCGCTAAAAATGCATTATTGAATGCTACACATCTTTTGTGACGAAATTTGCGTTAAAAAATTAAGGAAATTGAGTACCAAATACTGTGTTTTCTTTAAAGTGTCATCATGCAAGTAAATAATTTTGCGCTAAAATTGTTTTTAAAATAAACTTATTTATCAGTTTGGTCATTTCTAAGGCCTGCCCATGATTTGTTGTAAAATATGTCGTAATCGTTATTTATTTAAGTAATTGTTTAAATAAATAATAATTACCATCTAAAAGTTATTTAATCCCGGGACATAAAGTACTTACGATTGTAAGTCGCCCTTGGGGTATTTATCTCTGATGTGAGATTCCCTTTGTGGTCTACTGGGAAAATATGAAGCAGTTGGAGAATTCAGTGTCATACTGGCAAATTGTCACAGGAGCTTAATGGTTACAGCCGCACGTAGAGTGGAAGGTCTGTGGTTCAAACTCCGGCTGTGGCATTGAGTTTTTCAGTTCCGATTCTAGCTCTCAAATGTCGTAAATTGTCTGTGATATTCTGAAAATAAAGCTTCCATATCTTATACGAAGGGATGGTTGCAGTTTCCTCACAAACTAATTCTTCTGCATGTTACACTCTCGTCTGAAAATGCAAGGAAGAACTGTTTTCCCGAGTTTTCTCTCAAGCACTTTATTTTATGTGTTCCCAAAATTCAAAATTCCTGCATCAGAGAATCTCTGATTGTTCTCAATCAAAAGCTGCACAAGAACGAAGTGTCCTGCATTGTCTCATCAACAACCAGTGGGACATACCTTAAACAAGTTGTGTTGGAACCTGTAGAAGAAAAAGACTCAGTTTGGACCAAGTCACCTGCTTCTTCTAATATAGGCGGGTTTCTCGGGTTCCATTTCTCTTGAAATGGTGTTTTCTACTGACACGCTCTTTCCAGATTTTACATTCAACCCCTTTGGTTTGCTTATTATATTTTCTTTTCTTTCCTATGCATACAGATTTCAGGAGTTCCTTGAATGAGCCACTCCAAGACAGTTCAGTTACTTTGCTTTTTTGGTTAATATTCTGCAAAGTAAGTTACTGTGATACTGTATTGGTTTTGCCTGTGTAGGTATCTTTACTTAATTTGGTCTAGTTTTGTTCCTTTTCAAAGGTGCTGATTTAAAGAAAAAAAAAATAAATAAATAAAACATTTCGGGACTATTTCAATACAGTTGATGCTACAGGACAAGCAATTTTTTCTTTGGTATTTTTTATGTTGCCGAACTTAACCTGAAAATTCACACCGATGAATATAGAACTAATTCAATGAAACAGTAATAGTTTAATCTGTTTCAATCTTAAATAACATATACGTAGAGCTACTTACTCAACAACTACGTGAAAGAGAAATCACCTACACCTTCAAGTTTTAGTTAGGTACTAGCGCATCCGACAGATGTCCTGTTCAAACGTTGTGTGTCCAAAAATTATAAAATGTCGTAAATAAACTATAAATTGTTTCGACTGTTTTGATTAAAGAATATGTAAAAAAAGTATTTTTAGAATACCTGATGCCTCCACGCGTACAGTTTATTATTATTATTATTATTATTATTATTATTATTATTATTATTATTATTATTATTATTATTATTATTATTATTATTATTATTATTATTATTATTATTATTATTATTATTATTATTATTATTATTATTATTATTATTATTATTATTATTATTATTATTATTATTATTATTATTATTATTATTATTATTATTATTATTATTATTATTATTATTAATTATTATTATTATTATTATTATTAGTAGTAGTAGTAGTAGTAGTAGTAGTAGTAGTAGTAGTAGTAGTAGTAGTAGTAGTAGTAGTAGTAGTAGTAGTAGTAGCAGTAGTAGTATTGTTATTATGGTAGTTTTTCTTTTATCCTTTCCATGGCAAGCGCTTGTTACCTCGATGGAAACCCTTGAATGCAGTTTTCACAAAACATTGATGAAATATTTGATGACATTGAATTACGAATGTGACAAATCTGGAAGCTGTCCATCAGCGCATTCAACTTCAAGGAGTCACTATTCAACCAAATACTAAAACTATTTTGTTTTATCTTTAATTTGAATTTATTATTTGATATAATAGTGCTTTCAGCTTTTCATACTATGCACTGTTATGGATGTTTCCATTAAGGCACACACCTACATGGAACTCCGTACATTAACCCCAACCCCATGTTTATAAGAATAGTAAAACTTTCAGGAGTTTGTGTGGTGGCATTCCCGTAATGGACTACAGTTGCGTTCTCAGTATGCTTATATGACTCTTTATACCTATCAGATTAGGTTTCTGATTCGCAGAGGGCAGTTTAGGTTTAGTTATACATATATAGCAGTAGCTATAGAACATAGTTTCTAGACCACTTTCAAGGTCATAGGGGGGTGGGGGAGGGGTGGGGGTGGTAATCTCAAGGTCATTCAAGATGGCCGCTATACATGGTATAGTCTCTAGACCACTTTCAAGGTCATAGGGGGGTGGGGGAGGGGTGGGGGGTGGTAATCTCAAGGTCATTCAATATGGCCACTAAACATGGTATAGTTTCTAGACCAAATTCAAGGTCATAGGAGGGGTGGGGGGCTCCAGTGTGACGGTTGAAGGTTGAGGGGGTGGTAATCTCAAGTCATTCAAGATGGCCGCTATACATGGTATATTTTCACGACCAAATTCAAGGTCATAGGAGGGGTGGGCGACTCCAGTATGACGGTTGGTGCGGGGAGGGGGTGTCTAGAGTATATAAGAGTCTCGTCTCATTGTCTGAAGTATTAGTTGCGAGGTGGAATCTTACTAGGGGCTTAGTAGGATAACAATATTGTTGTGTGCGGAATGGATGACTTTTGGAGTGAATGCGGAGAGGAAGCGTATCACTATACATACTACCACAAGGAGTCATGTAATGGGCTTATGCATTCAATTGTATGTAGCATGCCTTCGTATCACGACCAGATGTCTTATAGAGATGTATGCACAGAAAACTGCCGCATATACAGAAGAAGATACTTGTAAGTATATATCTTTTTTTAATTATATTTAGAAATATTCTTAACATGTCTTTAAGGAAATGTTTAATGTAATACTTGTATATATTTTTCAGAGAAGGTGAAGATCCGAGCATCGGAGGGGTAGATGAAGTAGACGCAGTTGTTTCTAGCCATGCTGCAGAATGCCATTCAGAGTTTTGTAACGGTTACACTCATGCAACCCTATGCGACAAGCCCGAGGTTCATGACCAAATGTCATCATACTTTTTGTGTAACGAAAACTGTGGTATATATCAACTCAGGCAGAGAAACTTAAAGTGAGTATCATTACAGAAAAAAAAAAAAAATTAAATATACTTATAGGCGAGTTGATGTTTAATGTGTAATGATGAAAACATTATTCGTGTTCACAGAATACGCATGACAACACCCAATCCTAGAGAAGGTGAAGATCCGAGCATCGGAGGGGTAGATGAAGTAGATGCAGGCATCGCAGATAGTGACACCCTTCCAATAGACAATCTGTTGCAGGCGACTCCTGAGCATTCGCCCAGGAAACAACCAGAAGTCGGGAAAAAATTGTTGTAAGTAATCAACCTTATTAGTTAAATAATCTTTACTGCAGAAACTATTCACCAGCTTTAACGCTATCTCTTGTATTTCTTTCAGGACTTCTCCTTTGCATTTACCAAGACCTAAAATTTCTAACAAAGTCAATATGGAAATGTTTCAGATCCCTCAAAACATTGAAGAAGAAGAATACCTTTGCTGATCTCCAGAGAAGGCTCAAGCTCTTGGAAGATCGTATGACACGACTCGACAACTCAAAGTCAGATGGAAGCACCACCAGTAACACTCGTGCTCCAAGACGTCTCCATCTCAAGAAACCATAACGTAAATATAGGATTGTTTCATGAAATTCCATCGGTCTTCATAAAAACAACATTCAGTAACGAATTTGTGTACATGTCATTGCTAGACTGGGGGATTATTCAACAAAATCTCTACATTTTCGAAACTTTCCTCAAATTGAAGAAGTGTCCGCCCAGTGCTTATGTTGAAAATGTAGTATACTCGTATAATCTAATTGCAACTATGGAAAATGAGAGTATAATCCTTTTGAATACAATTTTAAATAATGGGAAAATACTTTTAAATTACAGTGAAATATCTGAAGTGAAAAGACTTGAAGCCTATATTGATAAACATTTGTGCAACCTCTCCAATGCAAATACGGACATATACGTAGGGACAAGGAGTTGGAGGAGGAAGATGATTGAAGTGTATGAAAAAAAAAATAAATGATTATCTGCTTATAACATGTTTTATTCATTAAGAAACACCTTACATTCCTTATATTCCTAATAAAAATACAATATTAGCTTGCAGCATTTCAAAATAGAGACTGCATCACATGAGTGAGGGGCTTGTAAGTAAATACTTTGTCATGTATTATTAGACAATACAACGAGGTCTGTGCAGGAATATTTGCACTTGTTTGAATTTCAAGTCTAATGTTGACAGCTCCATTTACAATCTCCTCAGGCTGATGTGAACAGTCAATGATAAATATTGGAGCATATTTAAGAAAATCCTTTCTCTTCAATAAGGGGTAATTGTCTTTAGCATAATAAGAGTTTTGGAACTTGGCATACATTTCATATAATGCTGCAAATCTTGAGTTTCCAAAGTCCAAGTTCATGTCGTGGTAGGGATAACATTCACTATTGAGGTAAAGTCTCAAATTTGTTATGTTGCAATGATCAAACATGGAGCAGTCCTTAGTTGCATTATTGAGTCTTGAAGTCTGTGCTCCGACAATAACAAATCTTGGTTTCTCTGGTTTCGATGTTGTTGCAACGTTCCATGTAAAGGATCTAGTTTGCGGCACAGCAGGCTGAGTATGAAGATCCATAGTTCGAAAGGCAATATGTAGCGGCCTGTCCGACTTGACAATCTTGAGGATCTCCACTTTTTTAGCATCTGAAAGGCGTATTACAGGCATCCTCCACTCAATGCGAATAAGATTAACAGACGCATCCGCTTCTCCGACAGATGTCACAATACAGTTCTTAGAGTCCTTGGAACGAATGAGTACCAGTTCAAACTTGCTATTGAGAATGAGATCCTTGTGGTCATCTGCAAACCCCAGAAGCATTGACAGTGGTAATATAGCGTTGAATGCTCCACTCTCAGAATGTACAATATCCACATCTTTGCCAGGATAGCACCATCCAGCATTTATCAAGCGGCTTGATTCCATTGGGTTGAGGGCAGCATAGTTGCGAATAGTTGATGAAATCCCTGGATTCCTTGTTCTATCTATAGTCGTTCCATTCATGTCCAATCGAATCTCATCAAACATGAATGCCATTGCATTATTAGTGAGCTTTGCTGTAGTACCTGATGCATTAGGTTTAGTAATAGTTCCCTCAATGTAGAGATAACTCCGGCTAGGTAGAGTATACAAATCTTCAGCTTGACAGGGTATTCTAATCTCATCGTTAGCGTCCAGAGCAGATGTATTATAGGGTAGAAACACATGCTCCTCTTCTTTAGCAATCTTGTCCTCAAATGTAGGCGTTTCGGTCACATTGAAGATATCCATTACAGAAGTCTGAAGCCTAACTGTTCGAGGAACTTGCGATTGCTTGGTGTTAACGCCTTGGCCTGATCTCAGCTGACCATTCCTGCTGTAGTTTCGACGATGAACCTGCGATGCTTTCAGTATTTTGCTGTATGTAACAAGATCCTCTTCTGTATAGTCATGCATTTCAGGTATCTTTTTGAAGAGGAGGTCACTCAAACCAGGTGTGACATCATACATTTCTTCTCCTACTCGAACTTTATCGTTAATGAAGTCGATAATCTTGTTCCCTAGCATATAGCTTCCATCTTCGTATCTTACCCCGTATACAGTATCTATTTCGCTCTTATCATTCTTTCGAACTTTATGTAGGTAGCTTAAAATTTTCTCATTCTTCTGATCATTAGTGTCATAATTCTTTTTCTGAATTTCCTTTCTGTCTGAAGTTTTGTTAGTATTCTTTTTCTTCTGTATTTCCAGGATATCGTGTAGTGGTTCTGTTACTGGTTGAAGAGCTTCACTCATTACTCTCTGGGTCTCAAACTGTTGTCCTTTCAGTACACGTAGCTTTTCTCTTATAGCCCTAGCATGCTTGGCTGCAGATTCTTTAAGTCTTATACTCTCGCTGTCCATCTTAAAATGACAATAAAACAGGTTTTCATATCAATATATAGGGTTTTTTTTATTCGGAGAGTGACAGATCATATGATATTTTCAATTCAATATTTAGAATATGTCCATCTTTTGCTCGATTAACTGGAGAAGTGAAGGTTAGTATATCACCCATCTTAATCGGAGCAGGGTAACTTTCTACTAATCGCTCGTTTATTGCAAACATTGTCCCTGATCTTGTATGCGCTTGCGGCGATGATATCATGGAACAAGAAACCACATTTCCGTTTACAGGTGCCTTGTAGTATTCGAGTCCTGATGTTAACATATACCTTAACGAAGGACTCCTGTAAGGTTTCGTCTGTAATGTAATAATGAGCTGTCCTTTCATTTGCTCTAGCATAGCATTTATGACGTGAACCTGTGCTTTAAGAGTATTAACATTATTCATGGTTGCTGTAAGGTGTTTATCCATGGAAGTCTGTCGATTTGCTATATTTTCTGTGTGTTTTCCCATTATTTCGGTTATGTCATTTCCAATAGTGTGTAGTTTGGTATTTAAATCTTGCTGTGCTTCATTTTGTTTCCTCCCAAAAAAGTGTTTAACAAACTTTTTGGTTGCTGCATCGCTGTCTTCGATAGGATCTGCTATTTCTCTTAATCTTCTCTGTTGAAAGGAAACGTTCCCATTTGAATCGATCGGAGGTGTTCTTGAGTTGATGTAGTCTATTACATACTTCTTATTCGCCACATCATGATCCTCCTGGGGCGGTAGTAATGTCTTCATTCTTATTGTATCCAGTATGATATTGTTTCCATTATCTCATTTAAGAGTATTTTTGTCTAAGTAGCTCATGAGATTATCATGCTGCTTGTCTAGGGATTTCTGGATATGATTCCTAAGCGTATTTTGAAGTTCGCCCATGCGTTGATGTGCCGCTTTTTCGGTGAACTCTTGCAATCGATTTTCAGTAGAAGCCGCAAGCGAATCAACATATCGCTTAGTGGTCGCATCGTTATCTTCCTCAGGGTCCTGAACAATGCACAATCTCTTGTTGCGGAATTGGTAGTTTCCTTTTCCATCTCTGGCTATAATGAATTGATGAAACGATCTTTTAAGTGGCGCACTCCTGTGTGACCCGAACCGATCAATGCTCATCTCGAACTACAAATGATCATTTTCTTTCTTTAGTACTTTAATATATACATCAAAACCATTCCTATATCGTCCCTCATTGATAGGGAATTCGGGAACTAGCAATACAAATGGTCTTCCTTCTGAGGTACTCTCCCAGACATTTTTGCACAATTCTTTGAATTCAATGTAAGACATGTCAGTGTTCACATAATCGTCATATATATGCTTGAGGTTTAAATTATCTTGCCTGAAGAGGATAATCATGTTCGTATTATCACGGATGAGATGTTTCGGTACTTTTGCATAAGACTGAGCTAGATATATAGAGTCAACATTGCGATGTCTCCCCATGCTGTAAAAGGAGGCTATCTTGTCCTGCTTTTCAGTTATGACGTCATCGAATACAAAGATTGAGTTTTCTTTAACATCACTTGGATGCAATACACTATCTCCGTCTTCATAGGTGTTCACTTCTATTCCATCAATGCTTTTAAGAAGACGGATCAGATATTGATACTTTGGTTGATATAGGGACTTGGAATAAATATACAAGTTTTCAAAACGTAAGCCATTCTCATGAAGCAGCATGTTCAGTAATACATTGGTTTTTCCGGCGCTGGAGCTCCCTAGGATAAGAGCTCTTACATTACCAGGAAATAGCTTTCCGTGGCGATCCTGTTTAAAATCACTTTCAAAGTCTAACACCTGAATAGGCAGAGAACAATCTTGCTTCACGAGTTCCATCTTAACAACTAAATGTAAAAATGGAATGTTTAATGTATATATGGAAAACACTAATATTTTCGAATTCCCCCTGGAAAAGGTTTGGAAGTATAAAAGGGAAGGCTAGCATTAAAATCTATTAGTATACAATGAGAGCTAAGAGGAGTAAGACACCCAGAGGTTCAGGAATAATTAACTCTCTCATAAATCGCCTGCCGTTTGAAGCACATTTACCCGGTTACAGGTATTGCGGACCCGGGACAAAGCTAGAAAAGCGTCTAAAGAGAGGAGACCCAGGAATCAATCCTTTAGACAATGCTTGTATGCGTCACGATTTAGCCTACGCTGAGCATAACGATACTGCTTCCAGAAACATAGCAGATAAGATCTTGGCAGAAGAAGCTTGGAAAAGAGTTCAGTCATCGGATGCTACATTAGGCGAAAAGTTGGCTGCAAGACTGGTAACATCGATTATGAAGGGTAAGGTGGCTGTTGGCGCCGGATCCAGGGAGAAGAAGCATGGAGGATTTCTACCCCTCATACCAATTATCGCTGCCTTAGGTGCTGCAGCTGGAGGTGCAGCGCAAATTGCATCTGCAGTGAATAAGAAAAAAGCTGCGGATAAACATCACGCAGAAATGTTGCGACATAACAGAGAGATGGAAGCAAAAGGAAAAGGTCTTCGGCAGGCAAAGAGGAAGAGGAATAAAAAGAGAAGTGGAGGTTTCTTACCAAACCTTCCCCTGTCAGCGTCTTTAGCAGTTGCTTCTAAAATAATACAAAACTTAAAGGACAAGAAGAATGTTAGAGGAAGCGGTCTAAAGCCAAAAAACACCGGTAGAAAGAATAGGTCTTCAAAAAACTCGGGCAGAGGATTATACTTGTCCCGGAAAAAGCCTTGAGCAACATTGATCTTGCATTGTATGGACGACGTTTAAATATTCCCAATTTTAGAGGCGTATATATGATCGACAGTCTTCCTTTAAAACCTCATTACAGAGAGAGAATTATTGTTAATCTGGATTCTTCAGAGAATGAAGGCACACATTGGGTTGGTGTAAAGAAGGATGGTGACATTGCGTTTTATTTTGATAGCTTTGGAAACTTAAAGCCACCAAAAGAAATAGAAAGGTACCTCGAAGGCGTTAAGATAATGTATAATACCCGGAGATTTCAGAGTTTTAGCTCAGTGATCTGTGGACACTTGTGCTTGCAATTTCTAGCACAATGAGCTACACTATTGCTGTTAGCGGCAATGAATCTGTTCTTGCCACATATCTAAATCCGCCGCTCAGGCTTGATCCAAAAGGATATTATGAGATTGCCCTATTAAATTTTGAAACCTTCTATTCAATCCCCAACATTGATCACAGCAATAATCAACTTCATTACATTGATAATGAAGAGGTTAAGATCATACATATTCCACACGGAACATATGAAATTGCAGACATTAACAATTACATCAAAGGCAGGCTTGAATTAGACGAAAATGACTTCTTTATTCGGCCTAACAATAATACTATGAAGACTGAAATTAAATGCCCATTCCCTTTAGATTTTTCTAAGGAGCGTACAATCGGATCTCTTTTAGGATTTGATGAAAAGAGAGTTATCCCTGCTAATCAGCTGGCTGAATCAGATTTTCTAGTAAACATATTTAAGGTGAGCATCATACGAATTGAGTGCAATATTGCAACAGGATCTTTCATTGATGGTAAAAGCGGACACTCTATCTATGAGTTTTTCCCTTCCGTCCCACCTGGATATCATATTTCGCAAGAACCTTCAAATCCCATTTACCTGCCTATAATAGACACCAACATTATTGACCAAATCACACTTTGAATAGTCGACCAGAACGGTCATACAATAAACTTTAGAAACGAAGATATAAGCATAAGACTCCACATTCGCCGGAATGGGAATCGATTTTAGCAGAAGGAGAAGAGCCTACCCAGGATATAAGAAGTCTAGGATTCGCCATGCTCAACATACTCTGCATTTGACCCTCAAGGCGTTAACACCAAGCAATCGCAAGTTCCTCGAACAGTTAGGCTTCAGACTTCTGTAATGGATATCTTCAATGTGACCGAAACGCCTACATTTGAGGACAAGATTGCTAAAGAAGAGGAGCATGTGTTTCTACCCTATAATACATCTGCTCTGGACGCTAACGATGAGATTAGAATACCCTGCCAAGCTGAAGATTTGTATACTCTACCTAGCCGGAGTTATCTCTACATTGAGGGAACTATTACTAAACCTAATGCATCAGGTACTACAGCAAAGCTCTCTAATAATGCAATGGCATTCATGTTTGATGAGATTCGATTGGACATGAATGGAACGACTATAGATAGAACAAGGAATCCAGGGATTTCATCAACTATTCGCAACTATGCTGCCCTCAACCCAATGGAATCAAGCCGCTTGATAAATGCTGGATGGTGCTATCCTGGCAAAGATGTGGATATTGTACATTCTGAGAGTGGAGCATTCAACGCTATATTACCACTGTCAATGCTTCTGGGGTTTGCAGATGACCACAAGGATCTCATTCTCAATAGCAAGTTTGAACTGGTACTCATTCGTTCCAAGGACTCTAAGAACTGTATTGTGACATCTGTCGGAGAAGCGGATGCGTCTGTTAATCTTATTCGCATTGAGTGGAGGATGCCTGTAATACGCCTTTCAGATGCTAAAAAAGTGGAGATCCTCAAGATTGTCAAGTCGGACAGGCCGCTACATATTGCCTTTCGAACTATGGATCTTCATACTCAGCCTGCTGTGCCGCAAACTAGATCCTTTACATGGAACGTTGCAACAACATCGAAACCAGAGAAACCAAGATTTGTTATTGTCGGAGCACAGACTTCAAGACTCAATAATGCAACTAAGGACTGCTCCATGTTTGATCATTGCAACATAACAAATTTGAGACTTTACCTCAATAGTGAATGTTATCCCTACCACGACATGAACTTGGACTTTGGAAACTCAAGATTTGCAGCATTATATGAAATGTATGCCAAGTTCCAAAACTCTTATTATGCTAAAGACAATTACCCCTTATTGAAGAGAAAGGATTTTCTTAAATATGCTCCAATATTTATCATTGACTGTTCACATCAGCCTGAGGAGATTGTAAATGGAGCTGTCAACATTAGACTTGAAATTCAAACAAGTGCAAATATTCCTGCACAGACCTCGTTGTATTGTCTAATAATACATGACAAAGTATTTACTTACAAGCCCCTCACTCATGTGATGCAGTCTCTATTTTGAAATGCTGCAAGCTAATATTGTATTTTTATTAGGAATATAAGGAATGTAAGGTGTTTCTTAATGAATAAAACATGTTATAAGCAGATAATCATTTATTTATTTTTTTTCATACACTTCAATCATCTTCCTCCTCCAACTCCTTGTCCCTACGTATATGTCCGTATTTGCATTGGAGAGGTTGCACAAATGTTTATCAATATAGGCTTCAAGTCTTTTCACTTCAGATATTTCACTGTAATTTAAAAGTATTTTCCCATTATTTAAAATTGTATTCAAAAGGATTATACTCTCATTTTCCATAGTTGCAATTAGATTATACGAGTATACTACATTTTCAACATAAGCACTGGGCGGACACTTCTTCAATTTGAGGAAAGTTTCGAAAATGTAGAGATTTTGTTGAATAATCCCCCAGTCTAGCAATGACATGTACACAAATTCGTTACTGAATGTTGTTTTTATGAAGACCGATGGAATTTCATGAAACAATCCTATATTTACGTTATGGTTTCTTGAGATGGAGACGTCTTGGAGCACGAGTGTTACTGGTGGTGCTTCCATCTGACTTTGAGTTGTCGAGTCGTGTCATACGATCTTCCAAGAGCTTGAGCCTTCTCTGGAGATCAGCAAAGGTATTCTTCTTCTTCAATGTTTTGAGGGATCTGAAACATTTCCATATTGACTTTGTTAGAAATTTTAGGTCTTGGTAAATGCAAAGGAGAAGTCCTGAAAGAAATACAAGAGATAGCGTTAAAGCTGGTGAATAGTTTCTGCAGTAAAGATTATTTAACTAATAAGGTTGATTACTTACAACAATTTTTTCCCGACTTCTGGTTGTTTCCTGGGCGAATGCTCAGGAGTCGCCTGCAACAGATTGTCTATTGGAAGGGTGTCACTATCTGCGATGCCTGCATCTACTTCATCTACCCCTCCGATGCTCGGATCTTCACCTTCTCTAGGATTGGGTGTTGTCATGCGTATTCTGTGAACACGAATAATGTTTTCATCATTACACATTAAACATCAACTCGCCTATAAGTATATTTAATTTTTTTTTTTTTCTGTAATGATACTCACTTTAAGTTTCTCTGCCTGAGTTGATATATACCACAGTTTTCGTTACACAAAAAGTATGATGACATTTGGTCATGAACCTCGGGCTTGTCGCATAGGGTTGCATGAGTGTAACCGTTACAAAACTCTGAATGGCATTCTGCAGCATGGCTAGAAACAACTGCGTCTACTTCATCTACCCCTCCGATGCTCGGATCTTCACCTTCTCTGAAAAATATATACAAGTATTACATTAAACATTTCCTTAAAGACATGTTAAGAATATTTCTAAATATAATTAAAAAAAGATATATACTTACAAGTATCTTCTTCTGTATATGCGGCAGTTTTCTGTGCATACATCTCTATAAGACATCTGGTCGTGATACGAAGGCATGCTACATACAATTGAATGCATAAGCCCATTACATGACTCCTTGTGGTAGTATGTATAGTGATACGCTTCCTCTCCGCATTCACTCCAAAAGTCATCCATTCCGCACACAACAATATTGTTATCCTACTAAGCCCCTAGTAAGATTCCACCTCGCAACTAATACTTCAGACAATGAGACGAGACTCTTATATACTCTAGACACCCCCTCCCCGCACCAACCGTCATACTGAAGTCGCCCACCCCTCCTATGACCTTGAATTTGGTCGTGAAAATATACCATGTATAGCGGCCATCTTGAATGACTTGAGATTACCACCCCCTCAACCTTCAACCGTCACACTGGAGCCCCCCACCCCTCCTATGACCTTGAATTTGGTCGTGAAAATATACCATGTATAGCGGCCATCTTGAATGACTTGAGATTACCACCCCCTCAACCTTCAACCGTCACACTGGAGCCCCCCACCCCTCCTATGACCTTGAATTTGGTCTAGAAACTATACCATGTATAGCGGCCATCTTGAATGACCTTGAGATTACCACCCCCACCCCTCCCCCACCCCCCTATGACCTTGAAAGTGGTCTAGAAACTATGTTCTATAGCTACTCACACGTGGTAATCCAAATGCTTTCTTTATCTATACATTTATTTGCGCGGCAGCACTCATTGTTGCAAAGAAAATAATTAATTGTATGAGGGAAGCCTATGTCGTCTGCAACTTAAAGACAATAGTATACATTCGGCGAAGTAACTTTTATTGTCACGGTCTAACGGTTGTTGAAATAAAATGCACCTGAAGAAAATGTTTAATAATTAATAAATAATACATAAATAATGAAATAAAGGCAACAAAAGCATATATTTTGTATAATAGACATATTAAAAAGGCAGAAAAGGGCAATATAAAACTGTGGCATTTCAATCACAAAGGTATAATTCGTACAGATTCACTTTCAAATTGAAGATAAATTTGACGCATTTAAAAAGGCATTCCGCCTAAGTTCCGGTCTTTGGTTATAATTATTTCTACGATGGATATGTGCATTCTTGTGCACAGGCGCGGATCTAGAAATATTCGATGGGGGTGCCCGGTTCCGGTCCACTACCACTTCTTAACAATTAAACCCATGCTAAAACATGACTAGCTAAATATGTAACTGAAAGAAACAATGTTTAAAGGTAGTACATACCTTTACCAATTTTCATAGGAATCGGTTTGTCCATTTTGCGTAATGATGAGGTAACACACATATAGCATTTATAGCAATAAAGTAGGATATGACAGGGGCCCGGGCCCCCTGGCACCCCCCCCCCCTGGATCCGCACCTTCCTGCGCATGTTTTAAATCAAAGTAATCATTAATTATAAGTTATTGACCCAAGGACTCACCATGTTTAATGACCCAAATTGTCGTGCAGAAAGAGAATGGAATCCACACTCTGGTTGCTCAGGTTGGTTCGACGTTCTTGAATAACTAATCCTGCTGCACTAAAATTTATTTCAGTACTCGCACTTGATGAATGCTACCACCTTTTCTACGAAAAGTCCCTTCAATGTCTTTGGTTACCAGTATCAAATGCTGACGAGATTTTTTTCTACGTATAACTTGGTTGTAAGACAGAAGGGCTATGAAAAATGAAAGTGTCACAACTTGTATGTTGCAACTTGGTGATGCTGACTAATGGGCAATAGCCCTGATGTCTGATATATGATATATATATATATATATATATATATATATATATATGTAAAATAAACGTTTCAATTTGGAGAAACGCTGAACAATAATGATGCAGTAACATTACTACAGCGTCAGCCAAAACAAACCGTAATTGTATCAGTATAAACATTGATGCTGTGTTTACACTTTGCAAAGCAGGAGGAAACATGCGTTACTATACTGCTCGCAAAAGTTAAAGGCATGTGAACGCTGGCCAATGCTCAAGCAGAGCGCTGTTGCCAAGCGTAGTGCGTGTACCGGCAGAGGGTCTGTACACAAGGTTGTGTGAGATGCATGCACCACATTCGGCAGCGCTGGTAGGAGGGGCAAGCGTAGGATTCGCTGGAGTCCGCAGTACGCCCCGCCTCCATATGCCTTTAAGTTTTGCGAAGATTATAGCAGTATAAAGAATCAAATACGCCTTGGGTTCGAGATAAGAGTGTAAGAGTTTATACGTGGAATGGATTGAATTGCAGCCGAGCAGTGAGAAATAATAGTCACAAACCTCTCATTCTGTGCTTTGACTAGCATCAGTAGCAGCATTTGAAACGTGTCAGCAGAGTAATCATTTAGAATTCCTTGTAAAGAAATGCTGCGGTAATTGTGCTATTCTCGGCATTTCAACGTAGGTGACCAAGAAATATCATACATTATTTTTTGCCTCCTAAGTGAATGTAACACTGAAATTTAGCACAAATCTGGCAAAACATTACATTTGTATTCCATGGCTTTAAAAATACTAAATGTGTTATGAGTTTTTATATTAAAAATACTTGTAGTTGCATAATGTACACTAAAAATGCAGAATAACAATGTTTTTCATTTTAAAATTAAAGATTTTTGAAAATTATGTTTTTACCATATTCACTTTTTGAAAATGCCACATGATGCAGTTTTCATGCAATTCTTCGTATCATTTCCAAAACACAAACAAGTATATCTGCCACATACTTTTTTTTTTTCTTTTGAACGCTTTTGAGTTACTAAAGAAACTTGCAGCTTATAAAACTTTATACTAGAAATTTCAAGCGACAAAATTTAAAAACTATTGTCTTTTGAGCTGAGGCTAATAAAACAAATTTGTATGGCAGATTTGTACATTATAATCAGATAAATATAATTAGAACCTTAAAAATAGGTATTTTTTAATTTCGTTGTTTAGAGCATTTGGCATAACATAATAAAATCCGGATTCAACATTTCGTAACTCGGAATTTGAAGGATATATCACACTAAAATTAAAAACCCTCTAATGCTGGTATAAGACAGCATTGAAAATAAATGTTCAGCTAACTTGACTGAAAAATTTTAAAAATCCATTTTCAGTTGTTTATTCCCTTAATTTTCAGCCCCGAGCCCGGCCCGAGCCCGACAAGCATTTTTCAAATTAGGCCCGAACCCAGCCCGCGGGCCGGGCCGGGCCTGGGCCCGAGGGCTTGGCCCGAGCCCGTGCAGACCTCTAACACGGACTGAAGAAGTATATATAAAGATAAGTTTGCTTTCATTCTTCCAAGCAGCAACGCTTATCGACGGAACGATATCAGTTGCTACTGATGTCTACCTTACGCACCAAGTCGCATGGAAAACACGTTTGCAACTAATGCGCTCCATCAACTGTACAATCAACCTTACAGTAATCGTTACAGTATTAATATTCTAGATGACAGAATAAAAAGTGAAGTTCGACAACCTAATGGCAGAAGTTAGCCACGGTGAGCGAAATTAGCCTGGTGTACGGTACCATACCTGTTGTTTCCATGAATAAATTCAAAAGCGAAATTTCCCTGAAAATTCACATTTTAAGATTTCCTGAATTAAAAAAAAACGAAAACCTATTTTTGGAAAAACGTCTTTGCGGATGTGTGTGAGGAGTATAACTAAAAAACGCATCCCTAACTATCCTTTACTTGTTTTTTTTTTTTTAAATTGAAAACTTTGATTATTCTTACTAACATTTCAAACAATGTTGATTAAGATACCATAGGTTTAAGATATTTGCATGACAAATGAAGTATATATCTTAAATTTTATGTAAATTGCCTTTGAAGACCTCTACACTTTGAATGATTTTCCTAAACATACTTGGTAAACGCAAGAGAGACAGAATTCTAATAACAATTGGTAGATCTCGTTAAAGCACAGAATTTATTTGATTTTTTTTTTTTTTTTACAGTCGAAGATTTCTAAGATATGCCTGTTATTGGTTTGAATTTCCATATATCTACTTATACTTTTTAAATGGAAAGTAATTCTGTTCCTCCTCGTGGTTGTGCAAAGAGGATGGAATTTCAATGACATCACAAGGCGACACGCTCTTTAAAAATCTATCACCTTCCATACTGTATCGTACAACGAAATATGCAAATGTGAATTAAATGTTTATCTGGATTAACAAGAAATAGAATACATTTCTGCAAAAATTGTTTACTGAAGAGTGAATAGAGAAAGCTATGTGAATGTAGGACATAATTTGTTAAATGGTCAATCGCTATTCGTTCTTCTAAAGCACCACATAACATACTAAAAAAGAATCTGATGTACGGCACTCGACTTTCTCTACCCCTTCTTCAACAAATATTCTTACAAAAGCTTTTCCTTCCATTTACTTCCTATTAATGGAGATAAGCGTTTGTAGAAATGGTTTTATAACATATTTCCTTATAAGACAGGAATATAAGAATACAGTAGTTTAAAGTGATAGTTACATCTTTGAGCTGGTTGCTATGTGATGACTTGAAACTCCGCTATCTTTGTATGACCAGAAGAGAAAAAATGAATAACAACATCTAATATGAGAAAATTCTAAGCATTGGAAAATTAAAATATATTACAAGGAATATCTCGCAAACGGTTAACTCCACAAAATATGTATTTGATGTAAATTGTGTGCGTTAACGAGCTGTACATTTTGGGTGGTAAGCTTCTTTCTCTTACGGTTCAAGACACGCGCAAGTGCGCGCGCACACACACATACACACACGCGCAAGTGCGCGCGCACACACACATACACACACGCGCGCGCACACACACACACACACACACACAATATTTTTGTAACATTTGTTTTTGTGTTCAGGGAATTTGAAAACTCGTATTTCCGATGAAATCTCGATATTGAATTTTTTGGTGGAATACAATACTATCTCCACCTATTTACTTGGAGGAGAAAGTAAAAACTAACTCCTCTACCTAAAGTATCCTTCTCATGCCTGCAAGGTCATGCGCATAGAAGCTTTATCTCGATTAATAAGATGTATGTAGTAGAATAAACTTTCAAGAGAATAATAATAATAATAATAATAATAATAATAATAATAATAATAATAATAATAATAATAATAATAATAATAATAATAATAATAATAGTAATGATAATGATAATGATAATAATAATAGTAATAATGATAACGATAATGATAATGATGATGATAATAATAATAATAATAATAATAGTAATAGTAATAATAATGATAATAATAATAATAATAGTAATAATGATAATGATAATGATGATGATGATAATAATAATAATAATAATAATAATAATAATAATAATAATAATAATAATAATAATAATAATAATAATAATAATAATAATAATAATAGTAATAATAATAATAACAATAATAATATCTAATAGTAATAACAATAATAATTTGTAGAAATGTGAGTAAAGAAAGTAAGGTGATGCAACCAACAAGATTTTTTACTTTCTCTACTATAGTAACTAGGGGAAGTAATGTATTCCACTAAAAATTCAATGTCGAGAGTTCATCGGAAATATGTTTTGAGGCCCCTTGAATTCTAAAAGGTAAAAAGGTCAGCGCGCGCGCGCGTGTGTGTGTGTGTGTTTGTGTGTCTGTGAACAATATAACTCAAAAATGAAAAGTCGGTTACAAACCAAATTTGGTATTTAAGTTTAATATCTTTTAAGGATGCGACACGAAGATTTTGAAGAAAATTCCTACACCCTAAACTACCCTTTATGTCGAAAAATTTTCAAAAGCTTTGATTTTCTTGAAAATGGCTCTAACGATTTTGATTAAAATGCCATATGTTTAAGATATTTTTATGACAAATGAAGTGTATATTTTGAATTTTCTGACTATAGGCTCTGTAGCTGTGTTTACCCTTGATGCCTTTTGCATAACTCGTAAAACGCAAGAGATAGACCAAATCTTACTATACAAAAATGTAGATCTCGTTAAAAGACCCAATTTGTCCTTTTTCTTTCTTTCTTTCTTTCTTTCTTTCTTTCTTTCTTTCTTGCTTTCTTTCTTTCTTTCTTTCTTTCTTTCTTTCTTTCTCTCTTTCTCTCTTTCTCTCTTTCTCTCTTTCTCTTTTTCTATCTTTCTCTCTTTCTCTCTTTCTCTCTTTCTCTCATTCTCTCCTTCTCTCCTTCTCTCCTTCTCTCCTTCTCTCCCTCTCTCCCTCTCTCCCTCTCTCCCTCTCTCCTTCTCTCCTTCTCTCCTTCTCTCCTTCTCTCCTTCTCTCCTTCTCTCCTTCTCTCCTCTCCTTCTCTCCTTCTCTCCTTCTCTCCTTCTCTCCTTCTCTCCTTCCCTCCTTCCCTCCTTCCCTCCTTCCCTCCTTCCCTCCTTCCCTCCTTCCCTCCTTCCCTCCTTCCCTCCTTCCCTCCTTCTCTCCTCTCTCCCTCTCTCCCTCTCCCCCTCTCCCCCTCCCTCCCTCCCTCTCTCCCTCTCTCCCTCTCTCCCTCTCTCCCTCTCTATCTCTCTCCCTCTCTCCCTCTCTCCCACTCTCCCTCTCTCCCCCTCTCCCCCTCTCCCCCTCTCCCTCTCTCCCTCTCCCCCTCTCCCTCTCTCGCTCTCCCCCTCTCCCTCTCTCCCTCTCTCGCTCTCTCCCTCTCCCTCTCTCCCTCTCTCCCTCTCTCCCTCTCTCTCTGTCTCTCTCTCTTTCTCTCTTTCTTTCTCTCTTTCTTTCTTATTTTTTCTTTTTCTTTGTGGAGAGAACCATTCCGGAGATGTTGCTTGTTATTTGTGTGAGTTTTTCAATACTTAAACTTTTCTCAAATGGAAAGTCGTTATTCACGTTTTTATATCTTAGCCGTGTAAAGAGATCGGAATTTTAAAGCCTTCATATGGCGATGCGCTTTAAAAGATTTGACTATCGGTCAAAGGCGTTTGTATTCCCCTTGCACCTGCGAGAAAATTAACTATAGGATAATTTGTACAAATGTTTATATCGATTAACATGAAGATAGAGGGATAAAAGTTTGTAAGAATAGCTTGTACAAGCGTAGAGAAAACCATGAGTGCACACATATTTGAGTAAGTGCCCCTGTGTAAATCTAAGGGCTGCCTCCTGAGTGAAAGGTGTAAATGTAGGTTTTATTGCCATGGATCGATTGACAGAGAAATCATATCCTGGCAAATCCCTGCGTAATTCCCCGAAATAAGTACGACGCGACGATACTTGTAATTGCTGACGCAAGTAGACCTACGCAGTCTAAACGTTCATTCATTGTTATCATACGTAGTATCACTAAGGATGGGAAACAAAAACTGGATCCGTCCCCCAGTTTCATGGACCACTCGTGTGTTATCCAAACACAAAAGGCTGAGACGCTAGAGGGGAAGTCAGAGGTTGAAGGGACCGCGGAGATGAGTTATATTTGGCATCTCACGGCGTTGTTTTATTCGTACCAGTGGCGCAGCGTGCTGTGTGAACTTGAATCGTACGCACACGTGAAATTGCTAAATTCTACAATTTATTAGCGGATTTTGTTCAAATTCATATCAGACATAATACATGTAAGGAATAATGTACATACAAATTTTCAATGCAATATCTTTAACACTTTTAAATTTATTTTATTTATTTATTTATTTAATTATTTAATTATTTATTTATTTATTTATTTATTTATTTATTTATTTATTTATTTATTTATTTATTTATTTATTTATTTATTTATTTATTTATTGACTGACTGACTGACTGACTGACTGACTGACTGACTGACTGACTGACTTATTTATTTATTTATTTATTTATTTATTTATTTATTTATTTATTTATTTATTTCCTCATTTATTTATTCATTCATTTATTTATTTTTAGCTATTTTCAGTACCGTATTTGAAATGCTCCACACATTTTGAGATTTAAAATGTTGACACCTTTAAATATTATTGTGTTATAGATATGTACTCTCAAAAGAATGTTTTGAACAGAAACTTTTGTGACACCTTGGTTTATTAAATTAAAATTATTAACTTCGAAAAAATATTTTTTAACAATTTTTATAATTTTCATAGAACTTATAATTCACCTTCTGCTAAATATTAAAATTAGAGAAAAAGCACTCTCGTTGTTTGTCTCTGCACTCTCAGTTTGTTGATTATAAGCACTCGGATTCCATATTAGGAGCAGAAGGTTTCCAGGAAATGCAGCATGCTCTCTACAATACGTGTTTTCCTCGCAGAGAACCACACGAAAGCAAATGAGCAATGTGCATACCCTGACTTCGGTTTCCTGACGTGTTTCTCTGTTACATGATAACATCAATTTTATTATTGTTCAAAATGCTGCTTGTTGTACTGTGATAGGTGCTGAAGAAGTTAAAAATATGAAATTAACCTTCACTGTCAAACAAAATACTGAAAAACTTAACTTTAAAGCTCATTAACATTAACAAGCGAGATGCACTTCTCTGAGTCACATCCAGAGTGACAGCACATCACTTGACGCGACTGGCGTAAAGCAAGTAGGGATAGCCGCTCTGTTTCAATGCTTGGCGTGATACGCTAACAATACTAACTGATAGCAGATTGTTGTTCGAAACATACTCCTCAGCAAGAATAATGTCAGTTGGATTAGTATATAGATAATATGAAGAGTCAACTAAGGAAAACTGGCAGGGTATGCAACACATCACTCACATCCATTGACGCTACGCCCCCGATTTGTACCGTGTAGCGGCTGATTTCAAAGAGCAATTACTATTACACTGCGCTATTCCCATCCCCTAGTGAAATAGCGATAGCAAAATAGAATACTTTCTTCCCAAGAGTAAGTGGCATTCATTTCTACTAATATGAGCTCACAACGCCTTTTGCGTCACTTTGATTCTGTTTGTGCATGCAATCGCTGATCAATCAGTTGTTCCTTTACTCACTGTAACCTTATCTTATTGGCATTGGCATTATCGCACATTTGTTTTACCATTATGAGTCGCGACATCGTGACCAGTAATAGAGCATTTGTAATAAAATGCCTGCATTAAACATAAATCATTTATTTTGCTCGAAATTTTGAACCACACCAAATGGAACTATTTGAAACTATTTTTAGCTTCTCTACTATGTGTAACAACCAGGGAAAAGTATTGTGTCCAACCCAAAATTTTGATGTTGAGATTTCATCGGAAAATATGTTTTAGAACCTGAATCCAAAAATAGCATTTTTAGAAAACGATCAGGTCCGTGTGTGCGTCCGTGTGTGTCAGACTGTGAACAGCATATCTCACAAATGAAATGTCGGTTTAATAGTAAAGTTGGTATATAAGTTTAACATCGTTCAAGGATAGGATACGAACAATTTGAAGCAAATTCCTCCACCCTAAACTACCCTTTACATAGAAAATTTTATGAAAATTTTGCTTTTCTCAAAAATGGCTAACGATTGTGATTAAAATGTCATGTCCCTGAGTGCACCCTGTGCCAGACCTCTCAGTGGGAGGAAAATCGCCACGCCGGTACCGGAGATCGAACCCAGAGTCTCCGCGCAGAGGCAGGCGTGCTAGCTTTACGCTACTTAAAATACCATATGTTTAAACGTATATTTCGACTTTCCTGGAAATAGCCTCTGAAGACCTCTTCATTCTAAATGACTTTTGCACGACTCGTAAACCGTAAGAGATAGACAAAATCTTACTACATAAAAATATAGATCTCGTTAAAGCACACAATTTATGACAAATGCATATTTCTTGTAGAGATAACTATTATGAAGACGTTCCTCTTATTGATTTGAATTTGCAAATACTTATACTTTTCACAAATTGGAAGTTGTAAGTCGCTTTTTTATGTCCTGGCCATGCGAAGAGTATGGTATGCAAATGCCATCACGTGGCCACCAGCATTTGACAATCACTTAAAGCCTACTGTATTCCCTTATTCCTCTGTACCTACAAGAAAGTATGCAATAAGACAGTTTCTGTAAATGTTTATCTCGATTCACAGACAAATAAGCAGTTATAAGAAGAGTTTGCACAAGAGTGAGTAGAGAAACTCGTTTGAGTGCAACACATCAGATGTTCGGAAAAAGATCTGTTTGTCTCTGTGCCTGTCCATGAACAGCATAACTCAAAAACGATATGTTGTATAAGTACTAAACTTGGTATTTAAGTTCAGTATCTTTCCTGGACAACACAAAGATTTTCAACAAAATCCTCCCCACCCTAAACTACCCTTTACATTTTCCTATTTTGTTTAATTTTCTGAAAAATGGCTTTAACCATTTTGATTAAATTACCATATGTTTAAGATGACATGGAATATACAGCCTGGAAGGTACTACTTCGGCTATATAAGCAGAAATTCTACATGATGAGTGTAACAAATATGTCCAATACATTTAGTCAATAAAGAACAGTTTTGCCTAAAAATATAATTTCTGTCAAACATTTGGAGTCATTTAGCTTCTTGACGAACGGATATAAATGGATTCTTATTTCACTAACTGTGAACAACATGCCTTTTTATCTTAATTCGAATGAATTTGGCCACAATCTAACGTTAGAGTGTCATGCAAAGTTTAATTTCTACGCGAAATATGGCAACGTCGTGGGCCACTCTAAATGCACTTGGCTGCCTGCGAGGTTAGGGGAGCTATCGCTTGTCGTTGGTGTGAAGGTCGGTGGAAGGAGAAGGAAGGGTTAAAGTACAATTGTCTGCAATACGAAAGAATTTACCTTGCGATCATGAACCCGTTCACATCAAGCGAGTACTTAGATGTGGTACTAATAATTTTAGGGGTAAAATCCCCTTAAGAATAAAAAATAAATGTATACAGAAATAAAAAAGACAAAACAAAATAAAAAACACAACAATGAGATCACGTAAATAAAGGCAGATGTTTCCACTCGTCACCCCTTATCTAGCGAAATAAGCCACTCAAAAACAAAATAAAACAATATCGTCTCTTGTGAACTGAAATGCAACTGAATGCTAAGAACTTTAAATAATAATAAAACCTAAATAAACACCACATAATCGGCATAAATGACATACATTTTCAGTACTTCTTTTTGTAAAGTGCCTACAAATGAATTTAGAAAGGATTATTTAATTTATTTCAAAATGCTGATTGCACCTGTGTTCTTCGTTAAATAGTGCCTACTTGTAAACGCAGTACTATCTTGCGGATTAAATTATCTGTGCATCAATCTCGTATTAGATATGAATTTGGTTTGTCATATGTATAGAGGACCTCCATATTATGTATACTTTCTTTTAAGGATAGTATCACAGTCATGTTTACTTTTAGACAACAAGAATACAAGTAATTTGGGTTTTTTTTCTTCTTGAGGCGCCATCGTTACCACAGCTGTCATTTATGACGAGATCATTAGTTTTATTTCAGCCCGGTAATATACAGAAGAGCACAATTGTTTTAGAAAAAAGCAAGTACTATTGTGTTTGCTCGTAACGGATAATAATAATAATAATAATAATAATAATAATAATAATAATAATAATAATAATAATAATAATAATAATAATAATAATAATAATAATAATAATAATAATAATAATAATAATAATAATAATAATAATAATAATAATAATAATAATAATAATAATAATAATAATAATAATAATAATAATAATAATAATAATAATAATAATAATAATAATAATAATAATAATAATAATAATAATAATAATAATAATAATAATAATAATAATAATAATAATAATAATAATAATAATAATAATAATAATAATAACAGTAGTAGTAATAATAGTAGTAATAGTATTTGCCACGATTTGCCATTTATTACTCGCATGATATTTAGGGAACGGTCACATCGTGCTCTTAGCTGTGCAATATGTGATGACCAACTAAGCTTCCTGTCCAAGATCAAACCCAGGAAGCGCGTCTCATCTGCGAAGGGAAGTAAATCTGGACCGAAACGGAGCGAAGGTGGTAATCGTCTCCTACGGTGCCAGAAATTAACGCAGATTGACTTCTCGGTTGAGAAACGGAAGCCGTTTTTTGAGCTCCATTCTCTAAGGTTGTCCAAACATTGCTGCAGGCGCCGTTGTAAGAACGCCGCGCGCTGAGAAGTGCAATAGATAGCGAAGTCCTCTACGAATAGGCATTACGAAACTCCAGGTGGAACACATTTCCAGATGGAGTTAATTGCTGTAGCAAAGAGCGTGACACTTAGTACCGTACCCTGGTGTACTACCTCCTCCTGAACAAAAGAATTCGTAAAAACCGAGCCTTCTCTTACTCGGAAAAAGCAGTCTTTTATAAATTCCTGAGTGAACAGCGGTAGGCGTCCACGTATGTTCCACGTATGCAAGGAACGTAGAATCCCTGCTCGACAGCACGTATCATAAACCCTCTCGAGATCGAAAAGTATGCCAAAGGTGTGACAGTTCTTCATAAATCCATTATTTGTGTCGATATTGACACAAGATCGTCTACAGTTGAACGGCGTCGTCGAAAACCACACTGGATGTTAGTAGTAGGCTTCGATTTTCTAACCACCATAACAATCGCCTTCTACCAATCACCTTGCAAACGCAACTGGTGAGGGAAATAGTACTGTAGGTGGAGGGAAGATGACGGTCCTTTCCAGCCTTCAAGATGGGTATAGCGGTGGCCCCCGCCAATTTTCTGGAGGACTACTGTCAACCCAAACACCATTATAGACCTCGAGCAGGAATGCCTTACCTTCAGGAGAGAGCTGTTGTATTACATTTGTACATGAATATCGTCCGGTCCTGGTGTTGATAATCGCTAAGATTTAAGAGAATGTTCTAGCTCCGCCATGATGAAAAGGCGATTGTAATCTTCTACGTTTCTAGAACGAAACGCGAAGCTTTGAGATTCTACCTGAGTTTTAATTGGAAGGAACTCAGGGGAGTAGTTTTCCGAGCTAGACACTTGAGCGAAAGCACTGTCAAACGTGTTTGCCACTTCAAATGAATCCTATCCCACACAACCGATGAAGGGCGGCGCCGTGGCCGAGCAGTTAGCGCGCTCGCCTACCACCTAGGCGGCCCGGGTTCGATCCCAGGGACCCGCATGTGGTAATCGTAGTGGACGAAGCGGCGTCAGGGCGGGTTTTCTCCGGGTA
The DNA here is from genome assembly GCA_030765045.1 of Tenodera sinensis. Taxonomy (NCBI): domain Eukaryota; kingdom Metazoa; phylum Arthropoda; class Insecta; order Mantodea; family Mantidae; genus Tenodera; species Tenodera sinensis. The sequence continues at coordinate 180,347,298 of CM060964.1, forward strand.
CTCCGGTTTCCCCCGCCATCTCATTCCACCGGTGCTCCATCTTCATGTATCATCAGTGTCACCGCCTGCGGTGCCGTAGTAGTAAAAGCGGGCGTTAAACACTACAACAACAACAACCGATGAAGTTGTATGTCGGTTAAATGAAGCTACAAATTTGCTCCATGATGACTGGATGCTATCCTTAAATATTTGTCTGTACCTGGCGCGCATTTTCTTATATTGTATTAGGTTATCCAACGTAGGGTGACATTGGAAAACCTTAAGAGCACGCCTTCGACCACGAATGGCATTCCGACATTCTTCCGTCCACCAGGGGACGGGAAATCGACGGGGTGTGAAGTCGAACCGCGGAATAGATAGTTCAGCAGCAGAGAGAATCGTCTCCGTGAGATGCTGCGCCAAATCATTCACTGAGTCGTGCTCGTTGTACGTAAACACAGCCAACTGGGTGTAAAGGTTTCAGTCCAAACGCCATCTGGGCATACGTGTGGTACATGTATCTTGCGTTAAGAGACTAATAAGACATGGAAAGTGGTCACTAGAGTGTAAATCAGAGATGACATTCCATTGTAAGGAGACTGCCAACTGAGGTGAACAAGCTGCAAGATCAAGGTGCGAGAAACTATTGAAAGAGTCAGAAATGTAGGCTCTCCAGTGTTGAGGAGAGCTAGGTTTTAACTGTCCAGGAAATCTGCGAGGAGCCTACCTCTCGCACAAGCGCGACTTGAGCCCCAAAGTGGTGGTGCGCATTGAAGTCTCCCACCAACAGAAACGGTGTTGGCAACTGGGAAACCAAATCTAAATCAATATGCGAGAAGTCATGGGACGGTGGCAAATACAAGTTGCAAATAGTGAACTGGATGTTTGGCAGTAGAATCGTTTCGGCGACTGATTGTATATCAGATCGTAAGGGTACTGGTTCCATATAGAACTAAATATTAACATTCGTCTTCTCAGGATAAGGGGAAACCTCGGAAAAACCTTATCAGGATAATTTACCCTAAGCGAGATTCGAATTCGCGACCCTAAAATACGTGATTTCGATGTTTCATTTGTCTGTTTTCTTAACTGTGGAAAAGTGAATCTTCATTATTACTCGAACGAATACATCATTTCAGTTGCATTCGCATCTTTCCGGTGTAACATTTAGATTCGTGTCGATCTCCCAAGATAGTGGCCCGCTCAAGCGGTAGGTACGGTAAACCCCCGGGGCGAGAGATTTGTTTACATCGAAGCACACGCCGGTCGGGTGTTTTATTTACAACTGAGGGTAGGGTTGGCCGCGAGGCACACCCCAGGGAGGTGTTTTGTTTACAACTGAGTCAGTACTGGTCTGGAAGCACACGCTGGTCAGGTACAACACCGGTCGCTGGCGCGTGCGTGGATAGCACAGAGTTGCCATTTATATTTTCAAAAAATTGAAATGTTTACAAAACGATTAAACGTACCAAAACGAAAATTAGTATTTTATACTTCTTATACCTGCATCTATCAGTCAGGTTATTCTGGCCGAAGCGGAAACTTCTAACCTGTATTTTATTTTTTATTTTATTTCATTAATGTTGTTTTTGTGGAGTTCACCATTTTTGAAATATTCCTTGTTATGGGTTTGAAATTTTCAAAACTTATACTCTTCTCTTTTAATTTCCATATGCTAAAACCAATGAATAATGTAAGAAGCCTGAGTTACAATTCTGCCAATGAATAAGAAGTCATTAGTCGATTTTCGTGATGAGGAAAAGTACTTAGTTATAATTAGGCTTACGAAGTGTGCTACCAAATGCATGAAGTTATGCACGCTTTGTCTGTAGAGTAAACGGGCAGAACCGGTTCTCCACACTGTGCCGCCACATGGACTACGAACACTCGTAACTTGAATCCTCTTTAATGTAGCCGACTTACTATTAAGGCATTTAGGCGTTCTGGTGAACTCAGCTAACAAGAAATCTATTGGTCTAAAGTTCAGATAATTAGAACTCAGTACGTTCAGAAATCAGAGAATTACACAAATGCACTGTACAGTTCTGAAAATTACAAGAGGGAAAAAATTCTTCGAATTTAGGAAGTCAGAGTGTAGAAATAGTGTTTCAGATGCGAATAAGAAGTTTAAGATTTGGCAACGTACCTATAATGTAGGGAAATGGTGGGGTAGTCATGAAGTAGGTGTGACTTACGTTGATAAAAGAACGGGTATTTCTAAAATACACGGATTCTCATGCCATATAACAAAGGTGCGTACGTGTATAACTAAATTTGGAGACTCAGGAGGCCATGGAAGTATGTATCTTGTTCTAAGAGACCCTTTGGTAATATTTATACGTATAATCAAACATTAGTACCTATTCCCACCATCATATACTTTACCAAATTAAAACGCGTGGAAATATGGCCCCACAAAATGGCTGCAGCTAACAGCTCACAGCCAAATGAACATGATGCTAAGGGAAGAGCAAAAGTCAAGGCATATGAAGGTGGGTCATACCGACGACTTAAGCGTATCATATACTTGCCCTTCTATCAGCGTTGTCAAATACGGGTCGCGTATTTTACGTGCCTGAACTGAGAACATTATCTTCATTATTACACTCGTATGAATGCTTGAAAATGATGGACATCAATCATATAATTAGACATAAATCTATTTTCTGATCATGACTGTACAAAAATCCTGTCTCTGCGTTACTTGGATCGCCAGTTATACATGTTTTTAATTTCACATTGTTATCGTCGCTTAATATTCATTCAACATAGATAAGGCTGAAAAACACTGTGCACTTTTATCTTCACATTGTTATGGTCACTCAACATTTGTTTAACACAGATAGGTTTGAAAATACCCCATTCCTTGCTCTCGGATACAAAACATATAGTGCTCCAAACCACAGATTGAAAAGGAATGAGCTAATATTCGGTTCGTTTTCAAAGTAGTGATATGTTGTTGTGTTATTAAAATTAATGTACCTATTTAAGTCTGTTTCAAGCTCGACTTGAAATGTTGTTAGTATATAAATTAAATTATTTATTTTTCTTTTCGCCAGTGTTTGTGATACGAGTGTGTGATTGAAGCTGGGAAAGTGATGTTTCTATTAACAAACGCTAAGAGATTCATCATACGGTAGAAAAATTGTTTAATGTAGATAACCTTTCTTTTTTAAAAATCTGTGCAATCCAGTATATAGGGCAACTGTAGATTTTCAAAAACTCAGCATTTGACTGTAGAAGCTTGTGGTGTGGGTAGCGTGCACACAGTATCACGAATTTGTAGTGAAGCAGCTTCATCCAAACAAAAAGGCAGTGTACCTGAATTTCAATCTCCGGGAAAAAACCCAGAAAGTTGGAAAGCGAGTTACTGGTTGGGACGATTTTGTAAAAGACGTGTCCTGGGTAAGCAATATCAAGGTTAAATATTAATGTTTTAAGGATGTTTAATGTGTTGTTTAACTACGGAAACATTGGGCGGAACCATGGCTTGTACATAAAACGAGCTTTGAAGTACAAAGTTACCGCCGGTACATGGCATATCACGCTCGCGAACAACGCCCCACGCGAGCATTGGCCAGCGTTCATATGTCATTAAGATTTGCACCTCCTCTAATAATACTAGTGTTATTAGCAGAAAACTATCCTATTCTAGATCTGTGCATCCTAAAAGAGAATAAGCCATGTAGGTAATAGAAGCTCACTATAACATTACAATGAAAGAATATGTCCTTGTAACAGGGCAGCTCATTGATGCAGCCACCACACCATTTGTATCTCGTGTATCCAAAAATAGGATTTGCATGTACCTAGCAAACAAGCATCTATATTATTGTTTATTTATGCCAACAAACTTACTGCTGGTGTTTTTAAACACACAAGCCCTGTGTGGACACACACATCTATATTATTACTGAATTAACCACCAAACATCCTAAGCTAATGATAAAAAACATGTTTCACTCCAAATGAAATCCCTCCTTTAAAAAATAAGCGAGTAATCATATTAGATGTTTGGCCAGTGATACCAAACCACATTTTTTTTTTAAATTAGGAATTGAACTTGTTTCGTCCATAGAGTACATAAAAGGTGGATTTTCCCACATCCTAAGCTCTACAGTTCGTTCGGTTTATGTTGAAACATGGGAATTAGAGAGAGAACGCACTACTGCCCGCCCTCTTGTGGGTACTCCAAGACTGCCTAATCCCATTTCGCATCGGTTCCATGCAACATGCAACGGTGCGATTGACTGCCTGACTATAGCGCAGCTATCAGAGAGCAGCGCTTTAATAACTGCTGTTAGATAGCGTCAGTGTAGAGATCCCGTCCAAGAAGGGTTCCTTGGAGGGTACCGGTAAGCTGGTAAGATCTTCGGCTTCATGGGTATCGGATGCTGGATCACATCCGCAGTCTTCACATGCATCTTCCAATTCAGAGTAACTGTCTTTTAAAATTATGTTGAAACTGTCCAATATGTCGTCCATTAATTCTTTTCTCCAGTACATTTCTTCTACGCGCTTCACATGCTCACAGACAGCTTTCAAATTTTCGGGCAAGAAATGCGATGTGTACGACCTATAAATTGTACTACGAATAGCCGCCTTTGTAAATGAAGCGGCTGTTGTGCTTGTCGGTTGTCTGTTTGGTCGTTTGGTGTTCTAACAGCGGTCCCATTTTCGTCTGCTTTCTTCTTTTCTTGCAAAATTCTGTATATTGAAGTGTGACATACACCAGTAGCTGCGGCGGTTCTTTCCATGACCTGTGTCACGGACATTGTTGGTTTACCCGATGTTAACGCCTCTAGTTCATCAGTAAAACACTTATGTACCAAACATACAACTTCCCGTGCATCAGATTGAAGAGGTTTCCCCTTTCTTCCAACACCAGCTTGGAACAATACGATTGTCAACACAATGAGCAGGACTAAACGCATCACCAGCATTTCCATATTTCACTCTCAATATTAAGGGTACATAAGCAGCCCGTACACTCGTCGAAACACGTATTACCGACCGACGCAGACTAGGCAGTCGCGGATAGCCGTGGCGAGGTGTTGTCATCCCTCCCCTATCACAGGGAGGGGTAGCGCTAAGTAGGTCATGTTCCAACTTAGACCAGACGGACTATAGGCATGAAATGTACTTGCATCCTGAGAGCATCCAAAAACTACCCGATAGTATGCTAAAAGTATAAAAGCACAAACTACTCAATTTGCTTCTCCAGCGGTACACGTATGCGCTACTTTTGTAAACAAGAAGGACATTTAGCCAGACAGTGTATTCAGACCAGGACCAGGATAAAACAACGGAGAACGTTTATCCTCAGGAAGAAATTGCAACATTTCCCTCTGATACTGACTTTCCACCTATAAGCACAGCTCCAAACGTTCCTCAAATAAACGGCCAAAGAACATTGAAGTTCAACCACAGAATCCAACAATGATGTTACTGTGCATCATGGCGGCTCGTGACTTGTCGCAGTGGGTGTGCAGTACATTACATCCTCTCCACCTTTACTCCCTTTCTTTCTCTGACACACACTACACAATTCTAATTCGAAATTCATATGGACAATTGAGCTCTTATGTTTTGCTATTTTTTGTTTTAAATGACCAATATCACAAGAACTATTATTTGTCCAGACACCATTTCTCTCACTCGCAAACAATAAGCACGGAAAACAGCTTCTCTTATAAGAATAAACCCGAAAGATTTATCTCCTTTAGTTTCGCCGTGTTATTCGTTTCCACACTTTTATAGATTCAAATTTCCCGCCATATGCAGACACAACTGCACGCAATTTGCTGCCAGAACACAAAAATAACAAACAGTAATAAACACTGTAGCAAAATAACTATTCAAAACTGAAGTATTGGCCTTAGTAAATTACGACATAAAGAGTGATTATATGCATTTATAATCGCTTAATAAGACTAGATGTAGGTAATTGTGTTTATACCATTGACATAATATAGAAGATGGCTACATTATGTATATTTAGAACCGTCACGTTGGCTGCCTAGTAGGTTCTGCTAAACGGGAGAGAAATGCTCGTAGCAAGGAAAACGGAGGGACTTGTACGAGAACGTAGTGCGCTTGCGCGGTAAGAATCGCATGTGTTGGCCTTGTCGATTATGCTGCCTTAACTCGCCGTACTCTTAAATGCAAGCTTTGCACCTCTCCCCGCGTACCCCTCACCAAAAAGCTACCTTCGCCAGTCGCAATCTGGGTTTATGCGTCTCAGCTTGTTGACTAAATTGGAATGAGCTGACATTTAGAATAGAGGGCGCGGGAAAATTAAACGAGCAAGTTCACATACGTACAACAAAGTTGGACATTCGACTTTGTCATATGCATGTCTGTACACATTCGCATGTGGAAAAAATTAGTGGGTGTGCAGTTGCGAGTATGCAATCACCCAGGAACCGCCACTGCTATGCATTAGACCAAAACCCTGTTAAGACACAGAAAAATTCAAACTCATTAACTAGCCAGGAAAGGAAAGCTGACAAACTATTGCTTATAAAAACAGATGTCTTAAGTAGCTAATAGTAATATGCCTTTAGATTTAACAAGAAGCAAACTATGTGAAGTTAGCAAGAAGGAAAATTCAGAACCAATATAATCTCCCTCCAACTCTGAAATACCTCCTGATAAACAAATGACTCGCCACAAAATATACATTTCAGAAGCTACCAGTTCGGTGACTGATGATTCCATTTTAGACTCAGTAAGTTGTACGGATAATGTGTCTTCAGCTCCAGATGAAGATCTCTCAGAGGAGGAGGCGCCAAAAATAAAACCCATAACAAAAGTACGAAACCTCCTGTAAAGAAGGTTGAAACTAACATGAATGATCTACTTACAACTGTAAGAAAGATCATGGAGGAAACGCCACAAGATTTTTGTCTCAGTTATTTGCAGCTCCTGAGCTTCTCTAAGAATGCTGTCGAAGACAAAGATATTATTAAAGTTACAGAGAATTGTGAGATTAGCCAAGAACACCTCCCTGATCAGAGCTTAAGGACAGAATCACTAGAATGGAGAAAATAACTAATGGCTGCCTTGGCTGCTGAAAGAAACACCAGAGCTATGGACAATTGAATTCTAGTGTAAGCACCGAATAAAAAGAATATGGTAGTACTTTCCCCCAGAAATCTTCATTTACGTATATAGGTTGTCCCACAATTACACCAACAAATATTATAATATACATTTTTAAACATTTTTTGTTAAGGAAAGTTTTTTGCTGCGGTGCATCGTTTAAGCGCTAGACGAGTTAATTTCATGGATTACTACCTCCCACCCAGTTTTAGTAGCAAAGTCAACAATGCAAATAAGTATTGCGTTTATTTTAGTAAGGCACACAATCTTAATCCAAGAAACAAACACAGAAATAAAACACAAATATCCCATTGTTTACAGTCAATCACAGCTTTACTATTCACAGTAAATGTTGGAACGCACGATCCTTGCAATTAACACAAAGAGTGCATCGACGTGCCCTATTCTGCCGTACTCTGCAAAGACACCAGCCATTTCTGTGGTTTAAACGTTTGTCTAATTTTGAATAGTAAAGCTGTGATTAACTGTAAACAATGAGACGTTTGTGTTCTGTGTTTGTTTCTTGGATTAAGATTATGTGCCTTACTAGATAAATGCAACAGTAATTTGCATCGTTGATTTTGCCGTAAATACTTAAACTGGTTGGGAGGCAGTAATCTCTGACATTAACTCGTCTAACGCTTAAACGAAGTACCGCAACAAAAAACTTTCCTTAACAAAAAGTGTTTAAAATAATGTTATCTATCAGCTCTCAAAGTTTGTCGGTCTAATTTTGGGACACTCTGTATACTTAATAATGTCGTTATGGCTTTAATGATGAAGCAATGAAATATTAATGGACTGAGGCCCCAGCTGGAACAATTGCATCTAATATATCAGCATCAGTACCATGTCTCCAAGAGACAAACTCCAAGGAGAGCTGTGTGCATCAAATTCGGCTCTATTCTGTATACAACAAAAATCGCATAAATACGTTTCATGCAAGCGGAGGAGTGGCAAATTGTTA
>CM060964.1:180360347-180372847 GCA_030765045.1 Tenodera sinensis
TCCGGTTTCGAATCTGACATAATGAGCTTAGGACCGTCTGTTTCGTAAGTCTGAATCTGTTCAAACAAGCATGGTCATTCCGCACCTGAAAGTGATTAGGTCTATGTAAGAAAGTTTTGGGTCCCTGGGATGTTCAACTTATGGCAGTTGCTCAAATACCTCCTCGCTCTCTCCGCTAGCTAGGTGCAGCTCGTTAGATGGTAGAGGGATTCCAGTAAAGTTGAACTTAAGTTAAACTGAATATAAGCGTTAATGAAACGAAATAAAGCCTTAAACTAATGTTTAAACATCTTTTATAACACCAGCCCTAATAGTATCGTTTGAAATTTGGGTTGAAATAATACAAATATGTATTATGCTTATAAAGCTTTATACACAAACGTGCAGTTATTATACAAGAAGAACTTGATTGCCAGTCTGTTTAGAATCGACCTCGGTATTTGTAATACTGGTACACACAGGAATCATAAGAAGTTAAAACATCCCAAAGACTCGGCAGTTTTACCTTCTTCCAAGAGGCCGAAAGCCGACGCTTCAGTTTCCCAGCCAACCTCTTTAGACGCATCATTGTAACGTACCAGTCTTTATACATATAGTTAGATGCTTCAATCGTCTTAAGTGGCAAGCCGTTCCCTGTGAAAAATGTGAAGTGTTATTCTAACACATCAAAATGCTCCCTGGTATTTTCCCATTGTGGAGTGCCCACGTCCTAACAACATTACGTTTGGATAAATATAGCTGCATTCTCTACTTACTTACAAATGGCTTCATAAGTTGTATTTCTTCCTTATACCAACGTGTATTACCACTAAACACTAAACAATTTCAAGTCTAATTTACTTTATCTACAGAAATTTAAGCGACAAATGACTGCTGAATTGTTTTGTTATATCACTGTCACTGGATCGTGTGCTTGGTAACGCCTGCTCATTCAAAGTAAATTTGCGTGTTCACAGATGATACTATACAACCAAAGAAGTCTTTTATTTTCATTTGTTTATTTATTTAAGATGCATTAACATCTTGTATGTTATGTCCATGGACGATCACAATACGTGGATGCTACAGCAACCTGAGTAATTTGACTTCTTGATGACACTGTTTTGCCCAATTATTCTCAGAAGTGTTCACTTTCATCGCAACTTTTAGAATTTCATTAATAATGTCAAAAACAACAACAAAAGACAAGCGTTACTCGTTAGCAGTGGCGGCTATTCAGGTGAAGCTAGTGAAACTCCACTTCATCAGTTTTAGTTGAATTAAATATGGTAGAGGCGTTTAATTTGTTCTACGCTTAAATACGAAAACAAATCATTCGGAAATATAAGTGAACCTCAGCCCCTTGTAGAGGCTAGTCTATCGGTTTATTACCCTTGTGAAAGGTAAGCTAACTCACCTCCCTCTCTTATTGTTGTAATTAACTAAACAGTGTAAAAGTACTGTTCGAGTAAAGGGGTTGTGTACTCTAGTAGCCCATTTTATTGAAGTTAGCTTCGCTACAACTTCTGCTTGGTTTAGTTAAAGTTAGTGGAGAAATGAATCCGCAAAATGATATAGTGTGTAGTATATTTTCATGGTGGACTGAGTTTGATAAAAGGGATATGCTATTAATAAGAAGACCAACCCCTATGCTTAATTCATCTGCACAACAAAGTGGAACAAAAAGGTGTGAATGTTGCAAAAAGAAATTTAAAAATTCGTGGAACAGTGAATATTAGTGGCTGTGCGGTAGTTGCTACAACGAAAAATTGTTTTGTTGGTCTTGCATATTACTTGGTGTAAAAAAGACAGTGTGAAACAGTGCTGGTTTTTGTGACATTTTAAACATCAATTGGTCACTATATAAACATTCCGACTCTGTTGAACATCTCAAGTGCGCGCTCCAATTGAAGCAACTCGAAAAGAATGCTGATGGTTTGAAGGAAAACAGCTGGATGTGTGTTGCTCAGTACAATGAAAATGTAAGACTGAGCCGACTAGTTTTTAAGGTTGTAATTAATGCAGTAATGTATTTAGGCAGACAAAAGCTTGCTTTCCGTGATCATCTACCAGGGAAAATTTCAAAGAACTGTTATCTTTATTAATGTTGACAAGTCGTTAGAGATTCAGACTCATTACAATAAAATCAAAAGGATATTTACTGGGGATTCGAAAATACGAGTAGTACAGAACAAGATTATTGACTGTATTTCGGAGTACATTGATTTTTATATCAAATTGGAAATAGGCAGCAGCGAATTTTTCAGTTCAAATTGATGATACTACAGATATCACACAAAAATCTGAGTGTTCCATAATTGTCAGAATAGTAGACGCCAATGGCGAACTATTCTAACGCTTTTTGGGCTGTATTGGTGTCAATCGCGATAGAACATCGGAAGCAGTATTCGCCCTGGTTAACTCAGTGTTGTGATCGTATGAATATCAGTTAAAACTTGTAGGATAGTGCTACGATGGTGCCAGTGCCATGTGGACATTTAAATAGTTCGCAAAAAAGGTAAAGGATTTTTCACCTCAGGCAGTCTTTGTCATTGTTTAGCCTATAGGCTGAATTTAGTCATACAAAGCACAATGAACGAAATTTCTCAATGCCGCATCTTTTTTGCTGATATTACTGGAATCCCTTCATTTTTTCATAGCTCTGCCAAGAAAAGCTATGTCTTAGATACTCTTTTAGGGCGGCGTGTATCCACTGCAACAAATGCCCGATGGAGTTCATACTCAAAATTGCTTAAAGTGGTTGAAGGAAACTGGAATGATCTCAGTAAGATTTTTCAGGAGATAGCACATGATTTCAAAATCTGACCAGAGAGCAATTCGGCTTTCAAATGGTTTTCTAAATAATCTGAATGACTTTGAATTTGCATTTTTGGCCATTGTTTTTGATGAGTTCTTTCAGGTTATCAGTCTTCTGTTTGATATTCTTCAAAAAAAAAAAAAAAAAAAAAAAAAAAAAAAATCTAGTGACATAGTTTTCTGTCAGAAGCAAATAGAAAATAGTTATCATATACTTCAAAGAAAAAGAACTGACGAAGTTTTCGTAAAGTTTTTTTGAAACAGGAAAACAAAGGGGAGAGTTTTCAGGGCGAAAATATGCTAAATTGTCCCAAGATGAGCTTTTCCGGAAGTACAAATTGTTATATTTTGAAATATTGGATTTAATATTGGCACAAGTTACCATTAGATTCCAAGACCTTGGAAAACATCAGTTTTGTGCTCTCGCTGATTCTTCGAGGTTCCTGCAGCATTCAACTGTTTTCCCCATTGATGCTCTCACCCCTCTTCTGCAAACATATCCGAATTTATTTAAAATAAGGCGTTTGAAAACGAAACTTGAGATTTCTTATGGAAACGAAGAATACCAGTATAATGTTCCCATTACACAAACATTAAAGTTGGTTAAAGAAAACAGTAACATATTTCAACAGGCGTACAAACCTTTTTCGCTCGTCGTAACACTGCGGTCAACGAGTATTTCAGTGGAGAGAAGCCTTTCTGCTCTCAAGCACACAAAGCCATATTTGCGGAGCTCTATGACCTCAGGAAAGACTAACATCTCTAGCCAGCATCTCCAACCACAAGGACTTACTGAGCACCTAGAGAGGAAGCAGCCCTTTCATGACAACATAACTGAGAAATGCGCCAACAGAAAGGACAGAAGAATCAACGTAGTATATAAGAAATAGGTATGTTGCATGTGATCTATATGTGGGAAGAGCTTCACCCATAGTTTAGGCCACGAACCGCCACTGCTCGTTAGGTGAAACAGGATTGACAAAGAATTAAGAAAAGCGTATGCTAGGATATTAATAACGGAACGGGAGTCAGCACACGCCCCCTTGTTCACTTCTACATCAAAATTAAGCAGTCGGTTTGTCACACTCAAGAGTTCATTGGCCGATCTCTTAAAGCATCATACAACATAGCACATGTTTGCGTTCCAAATCTGCATTGCCTGTTCGGCTTTATGGTGGGAAATGTGATGTGTTGCACTCACATGACTTTACTCTTGTACTAACTATTCATACAAACGCGAATTACTCTATCTACTTCATGTTAATGGAGATAATCATCATATTGTTAATTTTCTTGTAGGTGCAAGGGGACTATGGGTACACAGTAGGCTTTAAGCGATATTTTAATCTGTTAAGAGCTGGTCGCTGTGTGACGGCTTTGAAATTCCGTTCTCTTTGCAATGGCCAAGAGATAAAAAATAATCATTTATTTCTATTTGAGAAAAGTGCAACTATTGGAAACTTAAAAAGAAAAGAAATATAACAAGCAATATCTCCTAAATGGTTCACTCCACAAAAGCTGAGTTTGGCATAAGTTGTGTCTTTTAACGAGACCTACAATTTTTTGTGTGGTAAGATTTTGTGTATGTCTTACAGTTTACCAGTTGTGTAAAACTCTTCGAGAATGAAGAAGATTTCTGAGGCTATTCTTAGAAAATTCAAGACATACATTCCATAATATCATATCTTAAACATATTTTAATAAAAATCTATAGAGCCGTGTTTTCAAAAATCAACATTTTCGAAAATGTTTCCATGTAAAGGGTGGTTTGAGGTCGGGGGATTTTCTTGAAGATCTTCGTGTCACATCTTTAGAAGATCCTAAACTTAAATAAATACCAAGCTTGGTGCTTAACCGACCTTTTGTTTTTGAGTTTCGTTGTTACACACATACGTATACAGAAACATACACATACATGGAACTTTTTCTAAAACTCCGACGTAGTGCACTCAAATTACTTTCTCTGCGCTTGTACAAACTGTTCTTACAAACTTTATTATTCTGTCTACTTCATATCAATCTAGATGAATTGTAGAAATGGTTCTACTACATATTTCGTTGTAGGCACAAAGGTAATAGCGGAATACAGTAGGCTTAACCGATAGTCAAACGTTTAGGGGTTGGTCGCTATGTGACGGCTTTGAAATTCCATTCTCAAGTAGACTTTAATACCAAGTTTGGCATTTAACCAACTTTTCGTTTTTGATTTATGCGTTCACACACACACACACACACACACACACACACACACACACACACACACACACACACAATCTCGTACCAACTTGAACGTGCCAGCCCTAAAGTGAATTGGTGCAGAGTGGCTCGTGAGTAAGTCCACGGCCCGTTCTTCTTCGCGGAGGAGGCTGTTCGTGCCGTCAATTACCTTGATACAATCGAATAGTTTGTGGTCCCTCAGCTACAGGACACCATTATCTATCAACAGGACGGTGCTCCACCGCATTGGGCTCTCAGTGCGGGATCGATTAAACAAGGTACGAGTATTCAACGTTCGCTGGTGCAGCCGTGGTGGACCCATCCCATGAGCTCCTAATAGCTCAGACTTAACGCCTACAGATTTTTTGTGTGGAGCTACGTCTAGTCAGCTGTGTATGCACAAAGACCACAGAATCTAGCCGATCTGTGGAAAAAGATTACAGCGGCGTTTCACTCGAGAAATGCTGGGCGCTACGTGGGGCAACATGGACGCCAGGTATGGTCTGTGCCGCATTCGCATTAGTGGTCACGTGCTGGGACATACAAATTCAAACTCTCCTACACATGTATGTACCGTTAATAGTCGATAAATTAGAATAGTTTCTGGTATATAGTGTTTTACTTTTCTGACATCTCAAACGGATCACCCTGTGTATTTATCATATGTGTAATTCCTCATTTCCCTGGATTCAACGCTAAACGTTTTGTTGTTCTTAGAGCTACTGGATTATTTGTAGTGCCAACTGTGAAAATAAGTCTTAATTAAAATCTATGAATGTTATTGTAAGTTGTAGGTTGTTTACTTTTAAATCACTATTAATATTAAATAGTATTAAATAAATGAATTGTTTATAATTTCGCGGAATATTCTAAACAAATGCCACTCGAAGTTTTCATATTTGGGATAATTTTTCAAGTAAAATTATCGTCATATGATACCCTCTTGTGGTATTACCACAAATGATACTGCTGCCTCCAATGCTGTCACTTGTACAGGTCAGCGGAACATTAAACGCTTGGGACACTACAAGATAAATCCACATGGCAGTAACCACCATTCTTACTAAAAATAAAGATGAAAAGCACAAGAAATATTTTACTGTCCTCAAAATAGCTTTTATGAAAGTACCTTAGAGTAATAAAGAGAAGCTTTAGTATCCTGACGATAATACCTGCCAGTAAGAGTGTTTCCCGCTGTGACGTAAGCGATTGACTGTTGCGTGTGTAGGGGGATTTTTTTTTCCTGGGGTAATAACGTGTAATTTAAGGCACCGACGTTTGTCTCCTAACTTTGTTCATTTGAGTGCGTCGAGATGCAGTAATAGTGGCGGGACTTAAAAGGCCTACAAAAGATTTGTTATGGTGTAGCAGATAGGATTATAGGGGAATTTTCGTATTTGAGGCCTTGGAAGCTTGTTTCTTATTGAGTTACTTCCTCTTCTTCTTCTTCTTTACCTGATTACCCTTCCCGTATGGAGGACTTACGCTCCCTAGCTCTTACAAGCCAGTGCCTAGGGTCAGTTGCCTGTCAGGGAACAGAGCAACCTATGGATCGGACAGAATGAAGACCTGGAAGCGGTTGGTCAGCCAAGCACCAGGTATGAGAGTGAGGAAGAGGATGGTATGAAATGCAAGCGAAATGCATGAATGGAAAGGTGATGATGGAGCAGTTGGTGGAATGAATGGCGGGGAAAACCGGAGAAAGCCCGCCCAGACACCTCTTCGTCCACCACGAATGGCACATGCGGGTTTCTGGAATCGAAACCGGTCCTTCTTGGTGTTAGGCGAACGGTCTAGCCGCTCGGCCATGGCGCCGTCTTTGATTTAATACTGCATGTCCAAAATCAAGTGTTTGTGTACAAGTGAAAGAATGTTCATGTTTCAGATTTTCATTTAATATTCTGTTTTCGATAAGGATGGGATGTCATCGCACAAAATCAGAGGCGTTTAAAGCTCCTTGCTTGCACTGTGCACACTAAATTCCTATCCTCCTCTGCATTTCGACTTGAAAACCGTGTCTCCTTCATGATAAGCTCAAGCCCAATTTAGGATTATACCGCCAGAAAGACGTATAAAAACACAAACTTGTATCGAAAATACACAATTCAACATCATGATTAAGGATTATAATACAATTGATTTTAATACAAGTTGAGTAAACTGGGATGTAAAAGATAAATAGGGCTATAATGCTGAACACGTGGGGAGACAAAATACTAATAAAGTGAGCATAAAGCAATACAGATTACATATAGAAATGGTTAGAAAACTGGTAACACTTGAAGAAAGGTAAAGGCTTGTTGAAAGCTGGTAACGGTGATGTGTAACGAACACGGCAGATAAAACAACTATTGCCTAAGTAAAAACACAAGACATAAAGATATGCTCAGCCACCGAAAGCGGGTGAGCAAGTGTGAAAAACACCGTTAGAGATGCGCGTGGAAGCTTTCGTGTTTTACTTTCTGCACTACGTACTTGAGGGGAAAAAAATTCCATATTGAGATTTCATCGGAAATACATGTTTTGGGATCTCTGAATCTAAAAAAGACATTTTTAGACAAAGGTTCGTGTGTGTCCGTGGTATGCCCATCTGTGAACAGAATAACTCAAAAACGAAACATCTACTAAATACCAAACTTGGTATTTAAGTTCAGTCTTTTAAGGATGCGACATGAAGATTTTCAAGAAAGTGCCCCCCCCCCCAGACTACCCTTTTACATGGAACATTTTTCCAACATGTTGATTTTCTCAAAATTGGCTCTAAACATTTTTATCAAAATACCATATCTATAAGATACTTTTATGACAAATCAAACGTATATCTTGAATTTTCTTGGAATGTCCTAAGAAGCCCTCAACGGTCTGGGTGACTTTTGCATATCTGGTAAACTGTGAGCGATAGACCAGATCTTACTACACAAAAATATAGATCTTTTCAAAACACAATTCATGTCACATGCAGTTTTTATGAAATGAGTCATTTCGGTGATATTCCTTGTTATTTGTCTGAATCGTTTAAAATAATCCTTTTCTGAAATAGGAGGTCGCTATTAATCATTTTATCTCTTGTCCGTGCAAAGAGAACGGAATTTGAAAGCAACCACATCACACAGGAACAAGCTCTTGAAACATATGAATATCGCTTAAGCTTACTCCATTCCCATATTTTCCGTTCACCTGCAAGAAAATTGCCGATAAAGTAATTTCTGCAAATGTTTATCTCGATTAACGTGAAGTAGAGGAGTAAACGTTTGTAAGAATAGTCTGCACAAGAGTAAAGGAGGTGATTCGAAGTGCAATATATCAGATCTCCCCCCCCCCCCCCCCCTTGAATAGAATTATAGTTAATTGTTCCAAAGCAGTAGGACTGATTCGTTAAAAAAGTAAAACTATTACTTTACCCCCCCCCCCAATTCTTGTGGGGTTCCGTTGGACTTCACCTGGTCGTAAAACGTTTACTTATTTTAACCGGAAGATATAGGTGGTTTCCTAAAACAGAACGACCAAATCAAATAAACAAATCCGATGTGGTGCATTCATCTCTTTCTCTATAAACTTCAAATTTACATACATCTGTGATGCATTATACTATTCATATAAAAAGTGATTATTCTGTCCTCACTGCGTTGCTCACCATATGCGTCTGCTTAAGAATTGTTTCAAATTAAGGCGAGGTCCAACATAGGGAAACAGTTCTCAAATGTTAACGGAGAACCCCAGAAATGTGTTCGGAACACTCTTTGTACCAGCATACTTATACCTCCATTCTAAACAGCCTCATCTCTCGTACTCCACAAAACGGCTTGCCACCCTTCAAATTTGATGCTTGTGCGTGGGAATTGTATGATGGTGCTATAATAACAGGATTGGCAAACCGAGGAACAAAACAGAAGGATGAGTAAAAAAAGAAAACACTTTGGGCAGAAGTGGAAATTGCAGCACATAGTGGAGGAAGCAGCTACGTCTACAGCAAATAGTCTAGACTCCAGAGCATCAAGTGAACCGTGACCATAAAGGTCACGCTTCGTTAGCGGCTTTACTCATGCTAAACTTTCTAGCTCGTTGCTTATTCGAGCACTAAAACATCAAGGCATGCATAGATCTGGAACGAACTTTCCAGACATTGGCCACATAATATCGAATTATCTTCTGGATAATGTACTGAAACTCTATATCCAATCCTGATTGTTATTTTTATTTTGTTTTCGTTCAGGTTTGTATAGACGATTACTTAAAAACCACTTCCTTTACTTATGAGCCATGACAGTGGGTACGTTCTGTTCACACAATAAAATTAAACATCTGTCAGAAGTATCTTTGTAAACTGAGAATGGATGTATGAATTACATTCCATTTCTAACGATATTTGCGTTCATCAGGTGAGTTTTAATTTGAGGTAAAACGGTCTTTTTACTCATAAATGTTGACTGGACTCTTCAGTAAGATGTATTGCCATCCAAATCGGTGAGATACTTGGTACCTTTTCATTGAGTTCATCAAGTCCTTGGAGAAGCTTCCAAGGCACTATCATACTCACGGTGATCGTTATTTCTGAATCATAGTTGCATTTCTCTGTTGAGAAGTGGATTTATTTGACGTATTTCCACATTTTGCTTACGATCTATAAAAAGTGATGGCTGTGTTACAGTTCAATTTAGTTTAATTTGAAAGTATTCTGTAAGTTCATGCAATGGCCCTAAAAGACTAATGGACATAGAAATTGTCAGTACAATAACATTTGCATTTCGCTTAGTTTATATATCAATTTGTGCACTCATCCTTAGAGCAACAAGTCTTTTAAGTAGGCATTTTAAGTGCGGTTTGGTAAAACTATTTACTATTGTTAATTCAGGCCATTAACTAAACTTTGGGACGTTATATATTAAACTGCATTAACCATAATATTTTGATGACAGGCTATTGTCGAAACCAGTCTGTTATTTTATGAGTCTTTTATGAAAGTCTTAGTTTTGTGCAACATTTTGTTTATATTTTATATTAAAAGCCTACAAGGAAACTAAATATTGACACGAAAGAGTAGGTATTTCCATGTGCTAAAAAGTATAACTATATGAATGTTTGCATCGTGAAACACAAATTTGTTTTTGTTCTTTTTACCTCTTGCTTATGTTAGCCAGAGGAAATATTGGTTTTTTTACCCCAAAATTGCATGTCCAGATTTCACCGAAAATACATGTGTTCAGGTACCCTAAACCTCTAGAGAAAAGAAAAGCATTTTCAAACTAAAGGTCAGTGCTTGTGTGTGTGTGTGTGTGTGTGTGTGTGTGTGTGTGTGTGTGTGTGTGTGTGTGTGTGTGTGTGTGTGTGCGCGCGCGCAAAATATTAGGTGTTTGTAAATCCAGCATCTTCAAAGGATTTAACATAAATATTTTCACGAAATCCCACCACCCAAAAAGTAGCTTTTTTTTCTAAAAAAGATTTGATGTGTTGCACTCACATGACTTTCTCTACTCTTGTACAACCTACATATTCTTAAAGACGCTTATTCGTCTATTTCATACTAATCGAGATAAACATTTGCAGAACTTATTACTAATTGTCTTGTAGATCCCAGGGGAATATGGGAATAAGTAGACGTTAAGCGTTAGCCGTTTTCAAATTGGTCGCTAAAATTGCATTATCTTTGTATGGCCAAGAGGTAATAATCATAACGAAATCACTGGGTTACTTGTTTACTGCGAAGTTTTAATATCACTAAATATATAGTGATTTTGGCTAAAAGAACCAGTAGTCACTTTGACCGCTTTTACTGCAAATGATTTCTTAAGATTAAAGTTAAGGGGCGTGTGCTCTCTCTCTCTCACACACATAACACACACACACACACACACACACACAAACACACGCACACACACAGACAAACACACAAACACACACACAAACACACACACATAACACACACAGACAAACACACACACAAACACACACACAAACACACACACACAGACACAAACACACACACATACATACGTACACACACAGGGATCGTTTTCTAAAAATGTTTTTCCACTTTTTCTACTACGTATAGTAAATAGGGGAAGTACTGTATTCCACCCAAAATTCTATGTCGAGGTTTCACCGGACTTACATGTTTTGAGGCCCCCTGAATAAAAAAGAAGCATTTTTAGAAAAGGATGTGTGCGCGCGCGCGTGTGTGTGTGTCAATCTGTAAACAGCATAACTCAGAAACGAAAAGTTGGTTAAAAACCTAAGTTGGTATGTAAGTTTAATATCTTTGAAGGATGCCGCACCACGATTTTGCAGAAAATTCCTCCACCTTAAAGTACTCTTTATATAGAAAAATTTTCGAATTTTTTTTTTTTTTCGATAATGGCTCTAACGATTTTGATTAAAATGCCATATGTTTTAACATATTTTTATGGCGAATGAAATGTACATTTTGAATTTTCTGGCTATGGCCCCCGTAGTCCTGTATACTCTGGATGACTTTTGCATAACTGGTAAACCGTAAGACATAGATCAAATCTTACTATACACAAGTGTAGATCTCATTAAAATACACAATTTATGTCCGAATGAATTTTTGTGTGGAGTGAACAGTTTCGGAGATATTGCTTGTTATTTCCGTGAGATTTTTCAACACACATTTCTCAAATGAAAGGTGGTTATTCACTTTTTATATCTTAGATCTGCAAGGAGAACGGAATTTTAAAACCTTCATATGGCGACCAGCTTTTAAAGATTTGACTATAGCTAAAAAATGTAAGTACATTTCACACAATCATCTGTATAATAGACTAAATAAAATAAATAAATAAATAAATAAATAAATAAATTAATTAATTAATTAATTAATAAAAACATACATACATACCTACCTACCTACCTACATACCTACCTACCCACCTACCCACCCACCTACCTACATACATAGCATACATAGCATGCAGGCAGGCAGGCAGGCAGGCAGGCAGGCAGGCAGGCAGGCAGGCAGGCAGGCAGGCAGGCAGGCAGGCAGGCAGGCAGGCAGGCAGGCAGGCAGGCAGGCAGGCAGGCAGGCAGGCAGGCAGGCAGGCAGGCAGGCAGGCAGGCAGGCAGGCAGGCAGGCAGGCAGGCAGGCAGGCAGGCAGGCAGGCAGGCAGGCAGGCAGGCAGGCAGGCAGGCAGGCAGGCAGGCAGGCAGGCAGGCAGGCAGGCAGGCAGGCAGGCAGGCAGGCAGGCAGGCAGGCAGGCAGGCAGGCAGGCAGGCAGGCAGGCAGGCAGGCAGGCAGGCAGGCAGGCAGGCAGGCAGGCAGGCAGGCAGGCAGGCAGGCAGGCAGGCAGGCAGGCAGGCAGGCAGGCAGGCAGGCAGGCAGGCAGGCAGGCAGGCAGGCAGGCAGGCAGGCAGGCAGGCAGGCAGGCAGGCAGGCAGGCAGGCAGGCAGGCAGGCAGGCAGGCAGGCAGGCAGGCAGGCAGGCAGGCAGGCAGGCAGGCAGGCAGGCAGGCAGGCAGGCAGGCAGGCAGGCA
>CM060964.1:180375347-180480347 GCA_030765045.1 Tenodera sinensis
GATTGCGTTTTCATTCTCCCACATTGTGTCATTACCAGGGTTCGTGCTTTTAGTTAGAATTCCATCAAGTTAACCGGGCATTTACAATGGGACGTGGAAGCGCCGGTGACCTTTGCTCTTGTAAACAAATAAGAGTGGCAGACAGTTCAGAGTATACCCTGCTTCAAAGGTAGAAACACCAGGATTAACGGGCGTTACTAGGCACCAAATAATGAATGTTTAGCCATTTGTAGCGTGTAATAAACTTCAGTTTCATTAACGTTTTAATGCGTACAAACATTTTAGCTAGAGACATTATCGTGAGCACAGTTATTGCAATGACCAATAAGGTATTTCCTAAATGCATTGATAGTAATGGCATCCGGTTTGTTCGCAGACAGTTTTTGTATTTTGAGAAACTACGTTCCGCATCACATGACGTAACAGGAGTGCACAAAAACATGAAATAGATAGCTGGAGCTTTCCTGATGGAGCAACGCATCTCTCCTTTTACACATTTCTGACTATCCAGTATTCTTCTCTAGAATACTTTTAAGTTTATTTGTCACCCAGTGCTCGCTGGTATTTGACTCAGTGTCTCTGAAACTTGTTCTATTGTCTTAATAGCCTCGGGTATTTGTAATGCAGATGATTGTAAATATGTTATTGCTGTTACTATATTGCTGAAATTTTTCTCAATGTATGAAACATCTTCTAACAAGGCTGGTGCAATTACTTTGTTCACTGCATATATTGCGACATTTTTCTCCAGTCAAATACGTTTATTATGTTTATAATTTTATCGTAATGTTGAGCATAGTATACTGCAGCCTGTAGCCATGTCCGCTACCGAGTTACATTTGGTTGTGGAGGCAAGGGAATTCCAGGTGTCATCTCTTTAAATGTCTTGATTCTGGAGAGTGCCTTGCCTTGCAAAATATATTCTTCATATTGGCTATAAAAGCATCAACATCCGGAAAAGAGGATCTAATTTCCTCTGGAAGTCGGCGGAGACTATGCGCTAGACAAGTTAAATGTACTAATTTTGGAAATGCTTGTTGTATTGCTGTGGCAGCTTTCGTCATATAGGAGGCCTCGTCCGTGAGAAGTAGCAAAACATTTTCTTTATTAATACTAATAGGTCATAGCAAAGACAATGAATAATTAAACAGTTTGGACATTTTAGAATGGTTAACTTCCTGCATTTCTTCGGACGTTAAAATACATTTTTTACTCGGACCGTTAGGCGTGAGGGTTCCTACAACATTACCGACTGACCTGTTGGCGGCGTCTTTGGTTTCCTCTATAGATATAAAAATCTTTATCTGCTACCTCATCTCTGATATTATTTAAGCATTTTTCATGGAGTAATTGGTAAATATGTTTTACATAATTGTGTTTAGGAATGCTATGAAACAAGGATGGTGCACTTAATCAGCCTTTATTAGCGTATGACGGATCCTCAAAATTTCGTTTTTTAGTTTGGAGCTGGGGAGGTTGAAGGTACATTTTCTGCACTTTTTTTTAATGGCGCATCATGTCTCTTGTGTTTCATTGAGTTGCAGTGATGTTTAACATGGCGTTTTAAACGTCCTCTATGCCCTATGTGACGTACTTCAAACATGATGGTTTCACCATTTGTGCTGAAATACTCCCTGCCAAATTCCTCCACAAACAATGGCAGTTGTGATGATTTTGATGTTTGAACCTTCTTTACTTTCAGCATATTGTCTCGGCTTTGTTGCTCTGCCTGTCTATATGCAACGAATACATAAGCACGGCAGTAGCATGAAACAGGCTGTTGTGTAGGGGTGGACGTGGCGTTTTCTCAACCTTCACGTTACCTGCCGGTTCTATACTCCATGCTGTTCAGACTTTATATCATTTCTACAGTCTGATTTTTAAAAGAAAATTGACAGATGTCAACAAAGGGGGGGGGGGTAAAGGGTAAGAGGGGAAGGTCGTTGCTGTGAAAACGTAAACAAAGGTTGCCAGATTAGGCACTGGTACATAATTTACTCCTCAGGTGAGTTATCGCTAGTTGTGTGCAAGGAACCGAGATGGCTTGGAAGTTCATTTGCTTAATGTGTTGTCAGCCTACTTTGTTAAACCTTTTATATTACAAGACCTACTTATGGAAGTAAGAGTTGGTGGACGTGGTGGTAAACTCAAAGGTAGAGGTAGACCGAGGATTCATGACGGCCACGCCGTAGCCGAGTGGTTAGACCATTCGCTTCTCACCAAAGCGGCCCGGGTTCGACAAGCAACCGCATGTGGGATTTGTGGTGAACGGAGCGGCGTTGGGCCAGGTTTCCTCCGGGTTCTCCGGTTTCCCCCGCCATCTCATTCCACCGGTGCTCTATCTTCATTCCATGTATCATCAGTGTCACCGCCTGCGGTGCCGTATGTAATAAAAGCGGGCGTTAAACACTGCTAAAAGACGAGGATTCATCGACAGAGAAAAAGATAGCTTCCGATCGGAGTGTTATATTCCACAGAAAGGCTAGAGAATGTCTGTTCTCATGCTGAGAACAAATTACCTTTGTTTTGATAGTAGGCTACTAGAGATTATATCTGCAGGTTTTCGCTGCCGTGAGATAAACCCGAACGTTTGTTTATATGCCTCGAGTATTGAGGGTTATCTGCTATCTCTTATTGACAACAATGCAGCTTTCCACGTGGAGAAGCTGACATCTGTCATGTATCTGCTTTTCAAAATCAAACTATATGCTTACGTACTAAAACCCGGAACCCTGGTCATGATCGTCTGATTTTTAAAAGAAGATACATGTGAAATGCCAGCTTCTCCACGTGGAGAGCTGCAGTGTTGTCAATAAGCAGACAGCGATAACCCTCAATACTCGGGGCATATAAACAAACGTTCGGGTTTATCTCACGGCAGCGAAAACCTGCAGATATAATCTCTAGTAGCCTACTATCAAAACAAAAGTAATTTGTTCTCAACACGAATAAAGTAATTTGAATTCACTGTATTTTTTTTTTTTCGTTTTTATTCTCTAATCTGGCTGTGCAATGTAACACGCCGACCGGAAGTTGATCTCTCTCTCTTTGGCCATGAATCCTCAGTCTACCTCTGCCTCTACGCTCACCACCAGATGCACCAACTCTTGCTTCCATAACTACGCGTTTTGATATAAAAGTGTTAACGAAGTAGACTAACAACACACTATGCAACTGAACATTCAAACCAGTTCCGTACCGCGCACGAGCTTAGCGATAACTGACCTGAGCCGTATACTGTTTATCAGTGCGGCTAATGTGGCAACCTTTGCTTATTTTTCCATAGCAAAGACCTTCCCCTCTTACCCTTAACCCCCCTTCCTTGACTGCTGCCATGTATCTTCTTTTAAAAATCAGAATCAGACTGTAGTGTAGTGCAGAATGGAAGCTTGATGATCACGGGCCTTGAACTCGCCCCTCGGACTGCTTCGTTTTCCCACTGCTTTTTGTTTTCTCTCTGTGTTGAAGGTCATTTTCTGATTGCTTGCCATTCTGCTGCCAGTAAACATTCAGTGACAGCAGTAGCATTCATTGTAAAAATGCAGTACTAGAGCCTCCTGTCCGTAATAATTTTTACTTTCTCTACTACGTATAGTAAGTAGAGGAAGTATTGTGTTCCACCCAAAAACTCGATGTCGAGATTTCACTGGAACTATGTTTTGAGGCCCTCTGAATAAGAAAGCACTTTCAAAAAAAGGTCCGTGTGTGTATATGTGTGTCTTGTCAGTCTGTGGGCAGCATAACTCAAAAACAAAAAGTTGGTTAAAAACCAAAGTTGGTACTTTAGTTTAATGTCTTTTAAGGATGCGGCACGAAGATTTTGAAGAAAATTCCTCCACAGGACATTTTTATGACAAATGGAATGTATATCTTGAATTTTCTGGTTATAGCCCATGTAGTCCTGTTTACTCTGGATGACTCCTCCATAACTGGTAAAGCGTAAGAGATAGACCAAATCTTACTATGCAAAAAATGTAGATCTTATTAAAATACACACTTTATATCCAAATGGGTTTTTCTGTGGAGTGAACCATTTCGGAGATATCCCTTGTTATGTTGCGAGCTTTCCAATACTTGTACTTCAAAGCCTTCATAGCTTTAATTATCGCTCAAAGCCTACTGTATTCCCATATTGCCCTTGCACCTACAGGGAAATCAGCAATAAGATAATAATGCACATTTGTTTATCTCGACTACATAAAGAATATTTAGGAATAAGAGTTTGTAAGAAAGGTTAGTACAAGAGCAGAGAAAGTCATGTGAGTGCTACACATCTGATTTTTTATTTTTATATGCAGGCACATTTCGCCTTCGGACCTCAAACACCGTTTTGTCATCCAGATGATTGTTTTTCTATGCAGGCCACACTTACGCATACACTCATTTACTCCGCAGTCGTACTTCCAGGCATA
Organism: Tenodera sinensis; assembly: GCA_030765045.1. NCBI lineage: Eukaryota > Metazoa > Arthropoda > Insecta > Mantodea > Mantidae > Tenodera > Tenodera sinensis. The sequence continues at coordinate 180,379,760 of CM060964.1, forward strand.
CACACAACCATAAACACCCATGCCCGAGGCAGGACTCGGACCCGGAGAGCGCCAAAGACAAGACGATCTAGTGACCACGGCGTCCATAAGCACTTCTGGAAATTCATGCGCCTATTTATCTGGGCTGCTAATGCGTTTTCACATTTCACAGCTCGTGCACCTTGTACTGCAACCAATTCCTCCTTCAGGTTTTGCTGCGTTCACTAAATGTTTTGAATTGATCAGTGAGATTATGGACTTCACTCATAAAATTATGAACTTTCCATTATAAGCGCCAGAAGCATATTAATCCTTTACTTAACATTCTGTTGCAAAATTACTCTTTACTCATCCTTTACTTACTCTTTCTTTCCTATATTTACAACACATACACAGATTCACTTCCATACACTTATTGAATTCTTTTGCACACGAAATTCACAAATAGGTTCTCAGTCGCCCAAAGTTACATTGCCTCCTTGACAACGAGACGTCACCCAGGGAACATTTGAAATACGGGATGTCTTACATTGCGTGCGTCGTGTCAAGGTCACAATACTATGTGCCAAGCGACTTGGCTCTGCAGTAACCGTGAGTCTCAGATTCGGGAGGCACCGGGTTCAATTCCCATCGGGCCAGCCACTCTGACTTCGGTTTTTTTTTTTTCCCCTCGGGTCAAAAGGCGAATGCCAGGGGGTGCTCTTCTACCACAATGTCCGTTATTTCCTGTCCCCATCATGTTCTATCATATGTTTCAAGGTTGAAAGACCAGGCGACGGACACGCAGCATTGTGACCCGATTTCCAGGGCCCTCAGATATGTAATCCTACTCCTAATATAATACATTTAGGCTGCATCGCTTAACAAACATTTGAGGAAAACGGGGAAATTTCGATGAAAATGTGGTCATATTTTAAAAGTAACTGCCAAAGTGTATCAACACAATATAACAGTTCATATTTAAAAAGTTTTTAAGCTATTTAAATGTTTTATCTGACTACAACGGTATCTGCATTTGTGTACTTTCCCTCTCTGTAAACTACACATAAATGTTACAGTATATTATATAGTATAAATCCAATATGAATTACTATTTGGTCGATGTACCTACAATTCACAAGTCTGTGTTTCAGCTTCTCTTGCTAATCTATCTCTACTGATAACCATTTATTTGAGTTTAACATTTGCCTCCTCTGGCGAATCGAATCCGCGATCTTTGGATTCCACAGGCTTCAAACCTACCAGCTTTGCCCCATTACATTTAACAAAACAAGGCCACAATAATGTATTCTCTACGTTTTATATTTGATATAAAATTCATTAAGGCATTAAATTAAGTGTTCTATTGCCCAAAATTCTTGTTAAATTATTTCATACACTCTTCATTAAATAATATATAATATATCCTTTAAATAAGAATATAGTGAAATATTCATTTAAATGTATCTTAGCGAAGTCCAACATTTACGAAAGAGGGGAGTTTGGATTTACCTCTTTCCACTATACGAGGAATTTCTCATTCTTTAACATTCGGGCGTGCATTGTGTTGGTTATATGTACCTTGCGTTTGATTTACGAAAGCGCTTTCAAATCTTACGCGATAAACATCTGTTCATTGGTGACTTCTTTAGTGCTGCTTACGTTGAAGAAGTCTATCGATATTTGGCGACAAAGTCGAAGTGCATAGACTTAGAACGTTCACCAGTTTTATTAATCGTCGCGTAACATATTGCGATACAGACTTTTAATATAGCTCAATTTGGAGAAACTCGGTTCGCAAATATATGTAGAGCTATACTCACTTTTATACAAATCATTCATGTCAATGCTTATTTCTCTATCAACTACGTTATAATCGATATTAGCATTTTCAGAAAGTATCTTATTGCTAAGTTTTGATAAGTGTAAGGGGAATAGGAATACAGTGGGGTTTAAACGATAGTCAATTGTTTTAAGAGCTGGTTGCTATGCGATGCCTTTTGAAGCCCAACGTATAAAAAAAAACGAACAACATTCCTATTTGAGAAAAGTGTATGTATTGGCAAATTCACACAAATAACAAACAAAGAGTATCTCGAAAATGCTTTACTAAAAAGTATTTCACATAAATGTTGTGCTGTAACCAGATCCACAAGGTTTATTTATTAAGACTTTGTCTCTTACTGTTTACCATTTATGCAAAAGTGATCCAGAATGTAGACGTCTACTTAGGACATTGCCAGAAAATTCAATTTATGACCTACGGACTGTCATGGAATCGTCTGTATCGTCACTGGATACTGGCTGTCTGATTGTGTTTGTACACGCCACAAGTAAGAGATGATTAACCCTCCGAGTGAAAGAGTGGAGTGGAGAGTAGCCGCTAATTACGCAAGCGTCTCCAAAGAGATAAGGTTGGACAATGCTGTTAGAACTGCCAGGTCTCCTAGGAAGTTTCAAGCTCTGGTTTGAGAGTCTGGAATCCCGGACGCCACGACTTAAGAATCATTATCGAGTTATTGTTTGATAAAGTTTGATAAAATCACACTCCATTTAATGTTATGGGACTTAAAGTGATCAGTGATCACCAAGACCTCTTGCAAAGTCTGAGAATTCGTTGCTGTGCCAAGTAACACAACAGTAAAGGTAACGGTGGAATATTTAACGATTTAAGTTAGTTGCAGTATCTTGTGCACCCCACTCTTCACCGAGCGAGATGATTCCACAATAATACATGAGACTCGCATTCGGGAGGGCCCGCGTTCGATTCCCGTCGACGGTCCACTTGACTTTGGGCTTTCGTGGTTTTCCCTGGTTGATAGGTAAACGCTGGTGTGGTTTCTCATCTACCACGGTTTCCTTTCCATCATTCCCTTTCATTCCGGTTCCTTCTCATTATTGGGGTGTGGCAGGTTTCGTGGCGAATGCCGTTGACGGAGAGATGGGGCGAATGCTTGGTCAAGGAAAGAATAATCTCCGTAGATGCTAAGGGCTGCTTGGTCGACGGGTCGTTCATCGCCCTCTCTAGGGAGCTCCAGCAGGGAGACGAGTCTTCGAGCCTGGAACTGTTAAACTTCCGCGCGTCTCTTTGGCTTGCCTGGGGCCTCTAGTCCCCTCTAGTTCCTTCACTTTATGTTAGCACTACCATGGCCGCTCTCGTTAAAGCGCTTAGTTTGGGTGCAGGAGATAGCGGGTTTAAATCCCGCGGCAGGCATGGTTGCTTGTACAAAGAGCTCCAAATAAAATTTCTCCGCACTTCGCGTCTGTGTCATATTATTTATCGTTGTACGAAGCCTGGCCGTTTCATTGGTTGCTTTAGGTCACGGTGCAAGTGTGTGTCACTCCCGGTAAATAGTTACGCCAATAACCACAAGAAAATTTACAAAACGGCGTGGAGAAAAGGAAATATAAGTTTAAGCTCTGGGTCGTATTGGCTAGAAAAGAAAGAGCTAGAGTGAGTGAATTCCGTTTGTCATGCAGATCTCTTATCATGATCGGTAGCCATACCTTATCGGCTAGCACAGGGCGCCCCTTTGAAAGGGATAAAATCTAAGGAGAAAACTTCATGAGCGGGCAGATTAATGGTGAAGTTCACGCCTTAAGGGACCCAGAAAAGATACAGAATCTGCCAAAGATTCTGTATCACATAATCACATAAATGTGGATGTCGTGTATAAAGAAGTAGAAACAACCAGGAAAATAGCAAGAACTGAGAGAAAGATGTAAACAAATTGGAAATAAGAATAATGGACCTATTAAAATGTTATATATCTAGTGTCCGAAAATGGGTTAGGTGATTCTGGCGTGTAACGACAATATGCCCCCAAGTTCGGGCTTATACTCATTTAAATACGGCTGGGTTACAATGAGAGAATTTGTTAACTCGGGTTAATTCCTACACTATTTTTTCTTTTATTTCCGAACAATATTGGTGAGTAGGGTAGTTGGGCGAAAACTGTCATAAGATTGCCTCCATGCGTGACCTAAGGATAATTAGGTAGGGTGATATGGAAAGCAGGACGTTGTAGATGCTTGAAGCATGCTCTAGGGATAATTTTCAGGCGTATAGCAGCGTATGTATGTGTGTGCACGTTAAAGCTACTTGAGTATGTTGTTCATTGTATCGATGTATGTTGTCTAACGCAACAGCCTCCTATCTTGATTGAATATATTATTCTAACCTATTCTAACCTAACCTATCCTGACCTAACCTAACATCTCTTCTAATTATTTATTCCTTCTCATTTTGCCTAACCTAACCTAACTACTACTCTTTTACTCAGACCTTTCATAACTTAACCTAGCCTAAGCCCTTTACTTCTACACGTATAACCTAGCCTAACGTTGTTTAACATAACCTAAGCGAACATAAACCATCCTATTTATTAAGGTATTTTAACCTAACTTAACCTTTCTCATCCCATTTTACTCGAGCATTCTATTCTGCTATAACCTATTCTAACCGTCACGCCATAACTTCTTATGCTTAGACACGTCGATTGGTTTGTAGATGTTTTTCAGAGACTTTAGATACTTTCAAGGTATTCAGCTTCCCTGGCATGCGAACTCTAATCTAACGTAAACATTTCACGGCATGTTAATGCTATTTAAGGAGTTTGGTAGGTATTTCAAACACCTTTGCGGTATTCTGAACGTTTTTACGAATTTTTTTAACGTTTCACGTTTTCACGTCTTTAGTAAGTTTTGATACTTTTAATGAGCATGTAAACCCTTTTTAATGATTTGTTGTGCTTTCACGCTCACGTGTCATCCTTTTGTAAATTTATGATTATAGTTTCCAGAGAGCTGCTTACAGTCTTTTTAAGACTAACCTAGATTAACCACAAGCCCCTTTGGAGTTATTTCCCCATTCCTATTTGACATTCTTGTTTCTTCTTTACTCAACTGACTCCTCCTCGCCTCCAATGATATCTGACGAATAAAGAAGAACAAATAAAAAATTTACTCACCTGGTCTCACTGCACCTCCCATGATGCTTGTCGAAGAAAGAAGAAACATAGAAATAACAAAGGGAGGCGCTAGCTCTGCCATTAGAATTTAACTTTAGTGCTAGTCTCCAGCCCAGTTAAAAGAGGAGAGGCGTTTTCCCCAGGGACCTTAAAGTAAGTATAGTCTAACTTTATATGAGACAAAAGCTTGTGTGAAAATACTAGCAAGGATATCGCACGATATGTCTTAAAGTACTGAGCTATAAGAACTTAAACATCATCGGTTAGAGCGTCTTTTAGTGCTAGTTTCAAGCTCTGTAAAGGGTTAGAAAAAACCAGTGTTGAATAAAACTGTAAAGAATACTTTAAAAGAAATAGGTTAGATCGTGTTAGGTTGGGTTAGCCTTAGAAAAACGGCATGCCATGTTCGAGATGTTACCACCAGAACCTACAGAACCAAACGAAAGACTCATACAGCTGTATAAAATTCTGTGACAGAGGGTAAAATAGCTTAAGTACTTTAACTTCAATGGTTAGGACACTATCTAGTGGAAGTTTAAAGCTCTATAAAGCGTGGAGGGGAGGAGAATCAAAGCTAAATGAAGCTGTAAATAATACTCCAAAGGAAACGTATGGTTATCTCTGTTAGTGCTGGTGATGGTTGTGGTGGTGCAAATTATGGTGGCACTGGTGATGGTGGTAGTGCAGGTTATGATGGCGCTGGTGCTGGTGGTGGCGGTGGCGGTGGCAGCGGCGGCGGTCGCGGTGGCGGTTTTTTTTTTTTTTTTTTTTTTTTTTTTTTTTTTTTTTTTTTTTTTTTTTTTAATTAACGTCCTCCAACATTGTGTCATATCGGACGAATGAATGAAATGAAATGGGTGAAATGATGCTCAAATGAGCCCGAGGTCCATGGAGCTTTAAGTTACCCGACATTCGTCTTCTCAGGGTAGGGAAAACCTCGGGAAAAAACCTTACCCGCATAACTTACCCTAAGCGAGATTCGAACTCGCGACCTCTTGAACATGAGGCAGACACGCTAACCATCACGCTATCGAGGCGGGCCGGTGGCGGTGGTGGTGGTGGTGATGGTGGTGATGACGATGACGGTGGTGGTGCGCTAGGTTAGGTTAGGATGGTCTTAGAAAAAATGGAATGTAAGCAACGTTTGAGGTGTTACCATTAGAACCTACAGAACTATGCAAAAGAGTCGTTAAATGAGGTTAACATGCATAACATACTGGAGCAGTGTCAAAAGCATAGTCAATAGTTAGTTTAACATCAAGGTTAAAACGTCTTCTAATATTAGTTTAAGAAAGGGTAGAGAGCAGAAGAAACAAGAATGTCAAGTAAGAATGAGGAAATAACTCCAAAGGGGCTTGTGGCTAATTTAGGTTAGTCTTAGAAGGGCTGTAAGCAACTCTCTGGAAACTATAATCATAAATTTACAAAAGGATGACACGTGAGCGTGAAAGCATAACAAATCACTATAAAGGGTTTACATGCTCATTAAAAGTATCAAAACATACTGAAGACGTGAAAACACTGGAAAATCTGGAGAAATGTTAAAAAACTCGTAAAAGCGCTCAGAATACCGTAAAAGCGCTTGAAATACCTTCCAAACTCGTTAAATAACATTAACATACCGTGAAATGTTTACGTTATGTTAGGGTTCGCATGCCGGGGAGGCTGAATACCTTGAAAGTATTCAAAGTCACTGAAAAATATCCACAAATCAAGCTAGGTGTCTAAGCCTAACACGTTATGGCGTGACGGTGAGCAGAGGTTATAGCAGAATAGAATGCTCGAGTAAAATGGAATGAGATAGGTTAGGTTAAAATACCTTAATAAATAGAATGGTTTATGTTCGCTTAGGACAGGTTGAACAACGTTTGGTTAAATTATGGAAGGCCTGAGTAAAAGAGTAGGAGTAAGGTTAGGTTGAGCAAAATGAGAAAGAATAAATCATTAGAAGAGGTGTTAGGTTAGGATAGGTTAGGTTAGGAATATATATTCAATCAAGATAGAAAGCTGTTGCGTTAGACAACATACACCGATACAATGAACAACATACTCAAGTAGGTTTAACGTGCATACAGACATACGTACGCTGCTATACGCCTTAAAAATTATCCCTAGAGCATGCTTCAAGCAACTACAACGTCCTGCTTTCCTTATCGCCCTACCTTAGGTAACGCCTGACGGCAATCTTGTGACAGCTTTCCCCCAACTACCCTACTTCTGTGTACTGTCGCAGAAACAATATTGTCCAAATTCTTTTAGTTCATGTAGAGCGACCCGTGCAATAAGCTGGGTTGCCTTGAGATTATAACAACATAGCTGATTTAACTGTGTGGCGGGGCGATATGCTCTAAAGGCGAAAGCTATTCCCAGCACCAGAAGAGGTGATGGATTGTCGATTCCTCCGATGAACTGTTGACCTGCTGTATAGGAGAAGACATATCAGTCACACAGCTGATGAAAAGGTCTTTTTCGAAGCACCTCTTGCTATGTGTAATCTAAATTACTGCACAACATGTAAGTACATATGTTATATGTTGCTGTACATACACACATGCGGCAAGCGACTTCACTGTTCCAACAGAACTCACGTATGTTAGTATTACACTGAATTTATTTTACTAGAGAGCTAACGTCGCTGTGCAATCCTTTCTCTTCGCTTTTCTCGCTTTTTTGTAACACTTTGGTATCTCGGTTCACCTTAGAGTCGAGAAGTCCATTTGTCATTGTTTCACTCCCCCCCCCCCCCCCCCCCCCGCTCCCCTCGTTGCATTAGTTCGATTGCTCCACAGAGAGAGTAGGTTATTTTAAAGAAACTTCCTTGTTACAAACACTTACGGCGCCATGCTTGCGGAATGCATAATATAGCCTTATGCATAAAGTATATAACGGGTCATCGAAAAGTGACTCCGCATCTCTCGTGTAACCAAGATTCGCCTAGAGACGGGATTCCGGTGGCAGCACTGATAGTCGCGAGTATGTTTATAATGTACCGCTACTTAAGGAATCTGTTACGTTCACGTGTGTCATTTATGAAAGGTAATGTAGGTAAATATTATGAAGCTGACTTGTTTAAAGACGTTGAAAATGTTTACCAGAAAAAAAGACGCAGATCGTAAAGCGGTTTCCTGAATGGCATTAGGATTTTCAGTGCACTGTATTTGTGTATTCTGTGAATTTATGCATCCACATAAGTGAAACCAGTAAAAAGATCCTCTCTAACACGTCAATTCCATGGCGCACAGTAAACAACTGAATCTATTCAAAATACTGCACTTTTTTCCCGTCTTCTCTGGCTTTTAATTTCTGGACAAATGGCACTATGTGCAGATGTAAATCGAGTTCATTTTTGACTGTGTTGTAAGCGGAACCTTATCACTTTGTTGGGCGAATTTCTCTATTGATATCTGTGAACTTTTAAGCAATCTGCCCAATACCAGGTGGTCCACTTCATCTGGTATCGATCTAAGTAGATTAAAACAGTTAAAACAGTTGCAGAATTCCATAGCGCAAGAGAGGGCAGTGGCGTGTTCTGTCTCTCAGCGAAAACGTGAGGTGAGAGGCAGCTGAACGAGCGTGTGTAGTCCGTGATAATAGACAATAACAATATAAACAACTGAAAAAGGTCTCACTTTACTTACAGGATCTTTATTTTCCAGGGTATAAACTCACTTCTCTATATGCTGCTATTATCTAGCATTTGAATTGCAGATTGTAAAGTGCAAGCATAAGAACACCTAATGTTTTATTACCATTTCTTCGTTTCTTATTAGTTATTGCTGTATTTTGTTATTCTTACTATTTATTGTTTTTATTTTTGTTTACAGCTATTATTGTGGTTGTTATATTACTTATATTACATATTATTTATATTGTATCATTATATTATTAATTTTATTATTGTTATTAATTATTATCACCACCACCACCACCCCCACCACCACCGCCACCGCCACCGCCACCGCCACCGCTACCGCCACTGCCACCGCCACCACCATCACCATCACCACCACCACCACCGCCACCGCCACCGCCACCGCCACCGCCACCGCCACTGCCACCGCCACCACCATCACCATCACCACCACCGCCACCGCCACCGCCACTACCACCACCACCACCACCGCCACCGCCACCGCCACCGCCACCGCCACCGCCACCGCCACCGCCACCGCCACCGCCACCACCACCGCCACCGCCACCGCCACTACCACCACCACCGCCACCGCCACCGCCACCGCCACCGCCACCACCACCACCACCACCACCACCACCATTATATAGGTTTATTTTAATATCTTCCTGTCACAGTTACAGGCTGCCAAAAAGACAAAGAATACTAATACAAAAGTAACAAAATAGTTAACAAAACATAACGAATATAAAATATAAAAGCTAAAATTTGAAAATAACAAAGAAAGTGTGATCTCTTAAAACAATAAAATAAATAAAATAAAATAAAAATAAAAAATCACGGTCCGTACACGTGATTTCTAACAATAGCTATAGAGCCTTTGAGCCACAGTACAGCAATATTGTATGCCAAATCTTTGGATAGTCCAAAGCTATTCAGGAACTCTACAGGCAGCCTCGGGCCCCTCTTGCTCCAACCATTAGTCCTGTTACGCTGATGGAATCTATGTGATACTTGGTTTTGTAATAATCTGTGGTTGGTTCGTAGACACGTTTTTTCTCCTGATTCACTTCGTCTGGCTGATGTTCGCCGTATTCAAACCTGATGGTTGGGTCGATGATGTGCGGCCCCCTGATGGGCCCATGTCGGCGTTTGGTTTGGGGAAGCACTCCTCGGTAGTGCGGGCAGCTGGCCTGCCCGGTGAAATGGTCCGACCTGTCGCAGGTGGCGCAGAACGTTCATCGCCGCGTAAAGTTGTATGTACGGCGTACCTAAGTGCGGGTGCTCCACAGTACTGATATTTTGGTGGTGTCAGGCAGCCGTCCTCCATACCCGATGCGGTTTTCTGGTGGTCCCGTTTTCTGTCTCTAATTGGTCTGTTGGCTCCATCCCTTGCCTTCCATTGGCTGATCTCCAGCCGATGACTGTGCTGGTGAGGAGGGTTTTTCAAGTGTTGTGCAGCTGCTTTCCATTGTCCCTGTTGACAATGTTCTTTTCTTTGAAGATCTCTATACTTTCGCAAGTCAGCCTGTGGGAGAAATTGTTGCACGTGGCTAGTAGTTCTATTTTATCAAAATCGATGTAGTGGCCGGTTGTAATCACATGTTCCGTTAGCGCAGATGTTTTGGTCTGGTTTACCTTTAGGCTGCGAGATTGTTCTTTTCTACGTGTGACGATTGATCTGCCAGCAACACAGCAACAGAGCAAAGATCGGGCAAGAGCCCAGAAGAAGCTCACAATAGGATGAGCTAAACGTCGGCAATCTCAAGCAAAATGACGCAGCCTTCACCGGAAGCCATGAGCACAGATCAGGACACAGGCCGCGGAAGCCTATGCATTCATTTGGATATTTACAATCCCTCTGTCTCTCTCTCTCTCTCTCTCTCTCTCTCTCTCTCTCTCTATATATATATATATATATATAACACACAAACTTGTCATATATGTATGCAGGCGAGGAAAACTTGTATTACATAAATGCTTAAAACTGCTAATTGAAACCAAAGGGAACACCAATATTATGTAAAACTAGAGTAATATATGTTATATAGGTTTGTATATAGTGATTTCTGTGATATATTTGTAACAATAAGGATGTCTACGAATAAATAACTTTCTTTTTGTTATAATTGACTAATGTTTTGAAACTAGAAATAAATATATTCACGAGATGGCTTACATGAATATGACATTACATATTGTGGCGATAAAATTGTGTTTTTATTTTCATCTGTATTCTTGTTGTATTCCTATAATCAGCAATAGGTTAGTGTAAATTAATCAATTGTGGGTTGAATTAGAAGGGAAACATGCTTCTTTATTTGTTCATTTACTTAATTATTTATTTGTTTGTTTATCTGTTTATCTGTCTGTTTATTTGTTTACTTATTCATTTATATATTTCCTTATTTCCTTCCTTCTTTCTTTCTTTCCTTCCTTCCTTCCCTCCCCCCTCCCTCCCTCCTTTCTTTCTTTCTTTCTTCCCCTTTCTTTCTGCCTGTATGCAGTCTCAAACATTTATATCACTGTGAAAATACAGTTCTGTTTACTTTTTACTTATAAAGTTCTGCTTTGCTATGTACTTAGTGAATACCATTCGAGCTTTAATTTGCATCCTCTGAAAATCTTGCACCGCCATCGGTGCGGAGGGCAAAGGTTTACGAAGGGCATGCAACACAGAGACTCCCGCCTACACTTGTAACCTTGAAACAGCCAAGGAATGTAAAGGTGAAGTGAACTGAGAAGTGAGGTGAAATAGAAGGGCAGAAAGTACGGGGAGGTAATTAACCTTCCCGACATTCACCTAGTGACCTGGGGAAATCTCGAAAAACCCCATGGATCAAGAAGGTCAGGGGAATCGAACCCATGACCTCCCGAACGCGAGTAGCACACATTACAGCGAAGCCATCTCGTTCGTTATACGAGTGCTTATTGCCTCTATTGGTTTACGGAATCGTTATATGTACAAACATTGTGAGACTGGTATCCATCAGGACTTTGCGTGACTTCAAAATAGTAAGACGTTAGGTAATAATCTTTACTGAAATAAATTTGAATCAATGTAGAATCCTCTCTATTGCTTTCAAAATTGACGTTCGCATTTATGAGGAACTCGCCCAAGACGAAGAGAGGTTTCCTGTAGACTAATTTAATCAGCGGAGTTGACTTACTTCCCTTCCATCACCCTTGGGATCTCGACCGACTTTTACATGGGCTTTGTTGCACTACGCAATAACTTGTCTTCAACCTGATAAGGCCGCTTCCAGAAATCATCAATAGGAGTAACTTGGCACGAATGATACATTTCAAAATCAGAATTCACGGAGGTTAGTTCCGCCAGGGGTTGTTGAAAATTATACCATCTATCAAATAAATGTTTTTGCTATGCTGATAATAGTACAAAATTTGTAATATCACTTCATAATTTTTGTTAATAGGCTTTTTAAGTGAGGTGTATAAGTAGTATTTTAAAAACCCATGTTATTAGTTAGGGACACATACCTGCCACAATTTTGTTTACAGATCTTGGAATTTTTAGGAGACATAAATTTCATAATGATGAACAATATGAGCAAATTAGTTTTCGTATCCAGTGAAATATAAGCTCTATAAAATTTCTGTATGTAAATTCATTCCACTTAAAATGCGCAATTTTAATTTTTAAAAATTAATATGTTGCAGATAAAAATTGTCCTTCATCTAACTTTGTTGAACTATACGGTTTGTAACATCACAAAAATCTTGAGCCCTCTAACATAAGTAGTTTCTGAGAAAAGTGTACTCAAAGCTGTAACATTTAAACTTGCGGAAAAATGCACACAAAGCTAAATTAATGTGTTTTTGTGCTATTAACCAAAATTCAAAACATTCCTGCACCATAATCTACTTACGATGGTTCTTGATCCTCACTCTTCCCCTTCAAGCTTCTTTTCTTGGTTCTAGCCTCTCTGATCAATTCTTGAGCAATATTTCTGCAGTTATAACGTTATATCAAATTTAATATCGATGGCGATACTGGTATTTAAAAGCGGCGTGACGCAGCAAACGCCATATTTAAGTATCCGCTTAAAGGAATTAAATATTACGAATACACATTTTGTAATACATCATTGGATTCGTATAATCTCGTAGATTTTCATAAGACGCAAAAAAATTATTTTTGAGACATTCACACGGAATACTATGCTTAAACCACTGCGTAGCAACCTGTTCATAGTGTTTTGTGATACTTGTCTTTTAAAGCTTTGTTAAGGGCGTCGATTGAACATAATCCACAAGATTCCAGCAACAGTACTGTTATTCAAGTGACCTTAAGCGACATTTGGAGTGTCATCCTGTAGACAAAGTGGCCAGTTTATTAAAGCATTATAGCTTAAGATGCATAATAAATTCATCGAAGAAGAAGACATGGCTCCTACAGTCTTGAATACCTGCGATATGGGAACAGGAACCAGAAAAGAAGGAAATCTTTGGAAGAACACAAATAGGGCGCTAAAGGAGATTGCAAATGCTCAGGAATGCATTCCAATGTTTTATGACTCATGTATGAGAAATGTGAAGCCAAGAGCCAAATCAGGTCGCTCGGGTTTACCCGGGCGGGAGGTATGCCCACGGTACCTATCCATTTAGTATGGATTTACCCGTGAGGTATGTTAGATGTAGTCAATTTTCACAAGCTATTTGTCAATGTCAGCCAATGGTGATGATTGGTAACTCTCTTGCTATAGACTTGGGATATGAGTGCGAGTTAGAATGTCTACCCATCCTAGTGCACCCAGTGCCCGTCTCTGCACACTTAGCAGGTCAGCTTGTGTAACCAGCAAGTCAAGCAGTGTCAAGTAGCGAGAAACCGATAATGCAATGGAATGTTTGGTGTAATGAGGAAGCAGCGAAGCTAATTAACCCAAGACATCCTTGGGTAAGCGATAGCTTTTGCGCCTCCTGGGAAGATGGTGATTATATTGACCCAGGGTATTTACCAGCTGGTTAGGGTGTGGTGTAAGTTTAGCATACATTGAGCGGGCTCTTTCACGCACAACATTCACAATGTATGGAATGCCAGAATGAGTATGTAGGATATGGGAAGAAAATCTACGGTCAGTATCGTAGATCATCCTAAGAACCCTGTTTGTAGATCTTAAGATGGGATACAGCTTTCCTAGAGCTCCGTGGCCCTGGGCAGCTTTAGCTGTAACGTATTTAGTGAAGGTAAATCCTCGGTCGAGTTGTACACCAAGGTACTTGGCAGTGTTGACCCAAGGGATTCTCCTGTAAATCCTCCCTATCTGGCCTACAGGTACGAATTTTACCTATCAGAAAAGCAGAGCTTTTCTGTGGACTGATGGCCATCCTCCACTTTTCACTCCATCTGTCGATGGCGTCGAGGTGTCTTTGTAATGGGGGAAGGCAGTAACGTAGATTTTTGTTACGGGCCAGTATGAGGACATCATCGGCATACTGGCTCGTAACAGTGCTGGGTTCAACGGGGAAGTCAGACATGTATGCAGCAAAGAGCAGTGGCGACAGAACACTGTCTTCCGGGACTCCAGCCGCTATTGGTCTGATAGTTGATAACCTACCCTCCACTCGCACCCTGAAAGTGCGGTTCCGGAGGAAACTGGCTATGAGGGACAGGTAGGGGGAAGGGAGATCTGCATCTCTGAGTTTGTACAGTAGGCCCTGGTGCCATGTTGTTGCAAAGGCCTTATCCACATCCAGAAATACTGCGACAGTTTTGAAGTTTTCCTGGAAACCCAGGGCAGCCTTCTCAACAAGACGCAGGAGCTGTAAGGTAGTGGAATGACCTTGACGGAACCCAAACTGATGATCCGGAATGAGCTGCCTTTCCTCAAATAGAGGAGTTAGGCGGGACAGAAGTAGTTTTTCAAAAATTTTGGAAATGACTAACAGATCGGTAACTTGATGGAAACATGTGATCCTTGCCTGGTTTTAATATACAAATCATCCTCGCTTCCTTCCAAGCAGTAGGGAAGTGTCGAAGACGCAGGCAAGCATTGTAAATCCTCGTCAAGTGGATAATGGCTTTGCGAGGTAGGTGTTGTAACATATGTGTCGTTACACCATCATATCCAGGGGATTTGTTGGGTTTGAGACACCTAATTTGCGAGGAAACTTGCCTTGGGGTGACAATTGGTATGCGAGTCGCCTCGTGTGGTGGCGGTGGGTCCTCATAGAGGTAATCCACCGTTGCCTCAACTAGTGCGGAAAAGTCCTCATCTTCTATGTCCTCTCGGGACTCGAATTGGGACTCTAAATGGTCCGCGAAGTCAGTGGCTTTCTCTTGCGGTTCGAAAGATAATCTCCCGCGAGTGCCATGTATAGGATGCTGGTATAGCGTTTTGTTCCTTCTCAGGGATTTAATTATCCGCCATGGCTTCTTTTCTGAGAGGTTAACATTCCTCATGGTGTTTTCCCAGGCCTCTTTGCGATATGCGCGTAAGAGGCGCCTAGCCAGGGTCTTAAATCGCAGATAAATTGCCTGCAATCTGGGATGGCGGAAACGCTTCCAAAGCTTCCGAACTGTTGACTTCATTTGGGATGGTTGTGGGGTTGGGTGTATTGCATGGAATGCGGTAAGTGTGCCCTCGTACCACATTTGATATGTGTCGGGAGAATGCAGACGACGACGACGACGCTATCTGGCAGGCTGAGATCAGCCCGAGGTGTGTCATACGTGTACCTGCCCTTTTAGGGCTTAACCACTTTATGACGGGATGTAGGATTTTGCAGGGTGGCGGTTGAAGTTTGAGGTAGTAGGTTTAAGGAGGCAGCAAGAATTTGCTCCTCAGCGGCTGCTTAATCAGTGTGCAACTTCCGTTGGGCACTGCTGGTGTAAAGGTCCAAATATGGAGGTTTATTTAATTTTGAATTTAGAATCCAAGCTTATCTTGGAGGACTGTGATGTATTCAGCTTTCGCTGTTGAAGGGATGTCTCCTTCGTTACCGGGGATGCCCGCAAGCCATGCGGGGAACCCGGTGTCCCACACGCGTGCGTTCAGTGGGGTTGTAGTCCCCAAGAGACCTAATCAGGGCACTCCTATGTTGAGGAATTTGGTCGTAAAGTTTTGTTGCCCGGCGCCTAATTTCGTCCTCCACATACGGAAGAGACGAGGCTTCGTGGAGTAGTCTCGAAGGGAATCCGCGGCATACAGAATAAATTATCCGAAGTCCTCTATTCTGTATACGCTGCAGACGCAGGAGATGGGAATCTGCGGCCATGCCCCAGATTTCGCAGGCGTATAGGAGGAGTGGGATTATGAGTGCCCGAAAAAGGCGTAGCTTTAGGGGAACTGGCATCCCCGACCGCAGCATGGGGTACAGAGAGGCAGTTGCCCCACCGGCCCGCGCCGACAAGTCGTTGATGTGTTCCCGAAAAGTAAGGCCCTTATCGAGCTTCACTCCCAGGTAGGAGATAGAGTTTACCCATTCAATCCTTCTTCGCAGATAGGTGAATGTGGGGAGATTGGCGGGGAATCGGCGCTTAGTAAAAAGTATGGCGCGGCTTTTCTCCGGGTTAATGGACAATCGCCAACGCCTGCACCATTCTTGGATGAGGCGGAGGTGTCGCTGTATTGGGAGGAAGGTTCTGTTAGGATGTTTGTTTGTTGTGTAGAGCAACACGTCGTCAGCATATTGAGCTATGTTGACGTTCGGCTCTGTAGGTAGGTCGGCCATGTAGACGCTGAAGAGCGTGGGTGATAAAACAGAACCTTCGGGGACTCCGCCTCGGATTGGCCTGCGTGTGGATTTATTCCCCGCCACTGAGACCACAAAGGATCTGTGTCTAAGGTAGGAATGTAAGAGATGTATAAGGCGTGTGGGTAGCTCCAGTTGGATGAGCTTTCGTAGGAGACCGACATGCCAGGTCGTAGAGAAGGCCTTCTCAACGTCCAGAGATACCGCGGCGGTATAGGCCTTGTCCTGGTATCCCAGGGCGGCAGCCTCCACCACCCGCAGCAGCTGCTGGGGCGTTGAGTGGCCAGGCCGGAACCCAAACTGATGGGGTGGGATGGCTTGAATGTCCCCTAAGATAGGGGACAAGCGGGCTAGTATTAGTCTCTCGAATACCTTCGAGAGAACGGGCA
Source organism: Tenodera sinensis (assembly GCA_030765045.1). Taxonomy (NCBI): domain Eukaryota; kingdom Metazoa; phylum Arthropoda; class Insecta; order Mantodea; family Mantidae; genus Tenodera; species Tenodera sinensis. Next base: position 180,396,424 of record CM060964.1, read on the forward strand.
GGAGGCTAATGGATCGGTAGTTGGCGGGATGGACCGGGTCTTTCCCTGGCTTCAATATGCAAATCACCCGGGCCTCTCTCCACTCACGTGGGAAGTGGCTGAGGGCGAGGCACATACTGAAGACCTTAGTCAGGTAGAGCACGGCCTTGAAGGGAAGGTGGCGGAGCATGACAGGTGTTATCCCGTCAGGCCCCGCGGCCTTTTTGCGGTCGAGACGTTGGAGTACGCCCTGGACTTCACTGGGTTTGACGATAGGAAGCCGATCCGCGTCGTCAAGAGGGCGTCGAAGGTATCGACGTACCTCCCCACGAACACGGTCGGAGAAGTCTAGGTCCTGCGGGTTATCTCTCGGCCGCATGGTCCTCTCCAGGTATTCAGCAAACGCATTAGCTTTGGCTTGGGGTTCATAGGCCAGGCCTTGGGTGCCATGGATTGGGGAGGTGTGTGATCCACCTCGGTTTCTCAGTCGTTTGGCAATCCGCCACACGTTGCCGTCACCTAGGTTCAAACGAGACATCGTGTCCTCCCACGCGCGCACTCTGTGCTCGCGCAGTTGGAGACGCACCTCGTGGCGTAGGCGCCTTAGAAGCGCTAGGTTATGGCGTGTGCGGTGCCTCTGACAGAGTCTGCGAGCCGCCCAGGAGCGGCGGATGAGTAGAAGGAGCTCTAGGGGTAGGACGTCTGGGTGGAGAGGAGCTGGGGTGTGGACGGTGAGGTTGTGGACCGTTCGCTTCACCACAGAAGTGAAGGAAGAGACCGCCGCCTCAAGGGTTGGGATGTCGGTGATGTTGGGGTAGGGAGGGATGGAGCCATTTAGGCAACTCTTGACACAGTCCCAGTCGACGTTTCGGTGTTGATATGGGACCTCTTGGCTGGCAACCCGGGTGTTGGCAGTAGCCAACACTGGATTATGGTCGGAATGAAGTGCGTTGATGGATGTGAGTGACACGTGATATGGGAAATGTTTGATGACCGCGAAGTCTATGACGGATGGCCGTCCTGGACCTCGCGGGTAATGAGTGGGTTGCCAGGGGCCCTCGACTCTAAGTTGAGGGTCCGCGTCGACCATGTGGACTATGTCATTGCCTCTTCCGTCCGCTCGGGGGCCGCAATGCCAACGCGGATGCTTGGCATTTAGGTCCCCGGCCAGAATGACATGAGGATGTAGGGCAAGGATGGAGAGGTAGTCGTTTACAACGAACTGCCTCTGGGGTGGGTGATATGCAGACACCATCAAGACCTCAATACCGCCGAGGTGGATACAAGTAGCCGTGGCCTCAAGGGTTTGAAGTGGAGGGAGCTGGACAGGTTTGTGGACCACACTTCTCTTCACGAAGATCGCTGTGCCGCCCCCACGGCGGCCGACGCGGTCCGATCGGAGACAGTGGTAGCCCTGGAGTCGGGATGTGAGGTTTTGGTGGAGATGCGTTTCTGATACCAAGATAAGATCAAGTGCATGCTCGCCGGCAAAGTGGTGGAGCTCGTTCTCCTGACCAGCCAAACCACACGCGTTCCAAAACGCGAACCTGAACGAGGTATTTACCCTAGTTCGATTCGCCATTCCGGGTCGCGCTGATAAAGGTGGTAAGGAGTGCAAGCCCCTCCATGGCTATAGCCATTTTGCCGGCTTGGTCGGTGGCAGAAAGGAAACGTACCATCAGCTCGCAGAGCTTCTGGCCATGGTTTTGCAGCAACTGCTGCAACCACGCCATCATATCTGAAAACTGAGGTGTAGGAGGGGTGGGGGTTTGTTGAGGAGTTGGAATGATAGATGGGTTTGTCGGCGTCGGTATCTCTTCGGCCGCAACCTCCCCCAGCTGACGGGCGGGCGTAGGGTTCCCACGCTCGCTCTGAGCTTCAGAGGCGGCAGACGGCCTTCGAGGATGACGGCGCCTACTCTCCCTTTTTGGACGGGGGGCCGTAGGGGGTGCTGGAGCTTGTGTTTGTGCTTGGGAGTGTTGAGTTTGTGCACGCGACTTGGGATTGTTACCCCGGCCTGCTTTGGTCACTGCAGCGAACTCTAAACCCTCTGCTGGTCTTGCCGGAGCAGGGCCAGACTGGGGATGGCTGTTCGCCACTGGAGGTTGGACCACTTGGGGTGGTCTCCTAGCAGCTATGATGGCCTTCCGTGTTGGGCAGCCACCATAACATGCTATATGTGCGCCAGAGCAGTTAGCGCACTTGGGGTCGTCCTCCCTGGTTTTCGGGCAGACCTCCTTAAGATGTTCCTCACCGCACCTGAGGCAGCGCAGGCGGCGATGGCAAAAGTGGCTAGAGTGGTTGAACCCTAGGCATCTATGACACTGGGGGGGTCCGCCAGAGCCTTTGGATGGCTCGATGTGTACCCGGAGGTAACAGATGGCTGTTACACCATCAATCTTGGCCTCCGGGTCGTTGGCTCGCTCCACCACTACTAAAAATAGGGGGAGGGGGATTCTGGGTGCTTGCCCATCTGGAGCGGCCTTGGTCAGCTGCTTGACCAATCTGGGGGTGATACCCTGGCGGTTGAGGTCTGCCACTATATCATCCACGGGTGTATCCACGGGAAGACCGCGGATGACCCTGTGGATGTCGCGTGCCCTATCCAGCCCGAAGGTGAAATGGGGAATATCTCTCTCCTTAAGGTAACGGAGGATGAGGGAGTGGTCGTTGGCCGATTTGGCCTGGAAGATGAAGCGGCTTTTGTTCCGCCGCACCGTGCACTCCTTCGCAAGTGTCGGCATTATCAGCTTTAAAAAGCCTACCGACCCTTTGAAGTCGTCCACGATGATCGGTGGAACATGGCACTTCGTGGATTTGGTTGTTTGGGATGGTTGGGGTGGGTTGCGTAGCCGTTCTTGAGCCAGTGCGGTCAAGGCGGCTAGATGCTTGGAACGGCGTGAGACTACCTCACGGAATCCATTCTCTGGGTCGGGGTTCTCTTCCTCGGCAGAGGAGAGAGCAGAGGAGCTGGTTGCCTCGTCTATGGCGAGGGAGGATCTGCAGGAGTACACTGAGGTTCTCCCGCTGTGATATGAATTTTCAGTGCGGACACTGGCACTGTCAGATTCGGAGTCGGACTCCGAAATTTGGCCTACACGGGGAAATTCGCCGCGTGGGAGGCCCTGGTTGGTTTGGTTACGCTTGGTGGCGTCTAGTTTCATGCACTTGCCTTTTCCGCGTGTGCGTTGCTTGGCAGAGCGCTTTCTTGCCTCGGTGGACGAGGCCTTAGGTATGGCACCAGTGGAGGTGCTGGCAACGGCTGTTGCAGGCTGGTTGGCAGGCCCGTTGCGGGACTTGCCGGGGGAAGAAGGAAGGCTGGCAGGCCCCTTTCGGGACTTGCCGGGAGAAGAGGGAAGAGAAGCCATAGGTACAGGTACGATACTGCACCCTGGGGTGCAGTATTACACTGACACACCTCGCGTGAACTCACCTGCAGGTAGCAGGGGCTGAGCAGCGTGCCGAACAGAGGGCCGGACACCTTTTGCAAGATGCGCCTTATCTACCCGAGGGTAGATGGCTAAGCCTTGTTCGGCAACCCGCTACCTGGAAAAAGTAGTCTTCCTCGTTGCACCTGCACGCCCCCTCCGAGCGCCGAAACGGTGTCGAAGAAGAAGCAGGAAGGAAGCTGTGCGATACACTGCGACTTGCTGTCAAGCCTCTTGCAGTGTATGCGCAAAGATTGAGCTTTGCCTGAAAAGGCCGTCGCTTGAAGAACAAGTAGTTTCTCGAAGCTCCACCACGGTCGCCGCAGTCGCAGTCGCGCTCCTAATGTCCCCTGGCGGGAAGACCAAGAACTCGCTGCTCAAGCACCATCAGCTCCAAGTGAAGTGGACAGGACGAGGGTACGCCCTGGAATGGAGAATGCAGTGGTTGCTAATTCTAACGACTCGATAGAATCGATACGCGGTCTGGGATCCACTGATTGGTTCAGTTTAAGGACGGCTGCATCCCAGTCTACCTCGTAGGACCAATTAGGAGTTACCAATGCTGGCATGTTAACATTTTAGTCTATTACGAGACTGGATCGTGGTCAGAATCCAGTTCATTGACTGTCGTGAGGTTTATATGGAATGTAAAGTTCTTAGTGACCATAATATCTAGCACGTCCGGTCTCCCTCGGGCAGGATGAAAAGTGGGCTATCTCGGTCCATGCGCAATGAGGCTTGGGTTACCGCTTATAAGAAGGAATAGTCCTCGCCCGTTCTTATTGGTGGCACGACTATGTCAATTGGCATGTTTTGCATTGTAATGCAGACCACAGGGTGGAGGTTTAACAAAGCCATGTAATCTGCTTCATAGAAGCGATGATCAGGGGGGTCATATCCCACAACCAGTAATGTATCTAGACCGCCTAAAGATAGCCTAATGGCACAGGCTTCTACATGCTGAAGTGGTGGAAGAGGGAAAGGTGTATGTGTGATATGGTTTTTAATGAAAATGGCTGTACCTCTCCCTTGTCGGCCAACCCTATCAGACCGATGGGTGACGTAATTAGGGAGAGAGAAGTTGGTGGCAGTCTCCAAATGAGTTTCACAGACCATCAGAATGTCGATTCCGAAATACTGTACAAACTCAGTGAGGTTTGAGTAGTGACTCCGTAGTCCGTTGGCGTTCCAAATCGCAGCTCTAAATGGTCTTCGGACATGTCTTCCGGCCATTATTGAGCTGAGTTGAGATAGAGCTGTTCCAATGTCTGAAGTAAGATGGAATGCTTCTGCATGGGGGTCAAGTTGGGGTTATTCATCTGCATCTTACAGTTTCGAAGTGCAGGAAGTGCCTTGTTGATTAAATCCCCAAACCACGAGGATAGTGAGTGAAATTCCTCCAGGTCTCTTTGCGATATGGTCGCAAATGTGGAGGAGGTTGTCGCCGTGTTAGGCAGTGGTGTAATTGGGGTGGAGGGTATATCCTTATCCCGGGATATAGGCTCTGCCTCTACAGGTGTATCTGTAGTTATTTCAGGAGCTTGTGGCTCCGAAACTACACTGGGAGCAGAAGATTTGCTCGGCTTGTTATGTTTTCTGTTCCTCCTCTTCCTGTGTGGTTTTGGTGCAGGGGGTTTGGGCACTGTGGCTTTTTCCATAGGACCTGGAGGTGGTGGCACAGCTTTCGACGATGGGGAAGCATTATCTGGTGTAGCAGCCTCTTTTTCCGCTCGACGTAGAGTGGACTCTGCCTTATTTAAGGCAGCGGCAAAGGACACCCCTGGGCGGACCACGTGATCTTCAGCACGGCTTTTGCGGTAGCTCTCAATGATCCTCTTCCTGGTAGAGCATCCTTTGTACACACTTACGTGTGTACCGTCGCAGTTAGCACACTTGCACTCGTCCCTAGGTTTAGTGCAGTTCTTTAGCAGGTGGTTCCCAGCACACCGCAAACATGTAAGCTTACGCTCACACATCATGCTGGAGTAATTGTAACCCATGCATCTATGCACTGCACTGGTCCCTCTCTGCCGTAATAGCGTTCCACTCTTACGATGGTGAAAATTAGCTTGCGCACGGTGTCAATGGGCTGTGTTTCATGGTTGCGCACTTTGTCAAGTACTACCAAAAATAGTGGCATAGGAACTTTGTTAATTCTCCCCTCGGTGTTTACAGTTCTAAGCTGTGCCACCGAGTTGACAGTTATGCCATGCTCTTCATAAAGTGCCGTTTTGATCTCGTCAGGGGTACATTCAGAGTCTAAGCCTCTGATAACCCGACGTTCAATGTGAGGGTGTTGTGGTGAATACGAGTAGAACGTGATGTTCAGTTCTCGTAGTACCAACTTGGCGGTTTCAAAATCAGCCATGCTGTGTGTTAGAATATGCACACTCTTTATCTTGCGTTTTGCCTCAATGGTTTCCCTAAGGCGTGTAGCCAATAGGCGCATGACCCGGACGTGGTTTGGGAATACACCCGCTATGATTGGCGGAAGTCTTGGCCCCTTTTTGGTTAGGGGTGACTCAACATTCTGTGCTTGTTGCATCAGATTGTTTGGCGACTTTCTTCCCCGTTTACGGTTTTCCACAACCGTTAACTCCCCCAGCTCCATGTTAGACTCGGAGTCAGATTCGGGTAGATTTTCATTTGAACCCAGGCTTTCTAGTTCTGCCATAGATAAGTGGCGTGGAGTAGAGCTCTTGCGCTTCTGTATGTCTGTCCTGGTGCGCTTCCTAATAGGCTCCGCTGCTCCAGGAGATATGGATCTTGTTGAAGATGAAGTTGGAGGGAAGTTGTCCATCATCAGCCGTCAGCGCGGTTGCCCTCCGGCTGCTCACAGCGGTCCGGACCTCCTCTAAGGCGGCGCCTTTACGAGCCATTTCGGCTCGAGTTTTCAGGCCAGAAGCCGTCGACCTTTGACTTTGAACTTGTGAGCCCGCTGTTACGTTAGTTGTCAGTCTGTTGGTCAGTGAAGGAAAAAATAATAAAGTAAGAGAGTAGTAAGAAAGGGGTTACCTGTAGGTAGCTCTTTATACCACTCCGGGAAAGCTTACCTTGGGTGAGTTCTAAAGCTTGCTCTCCAAGCCCCTTTTAGAACTTCACCAGTTAACTTGACTAATATAGATATATTAGTCCGTCGAATGAAGCACATTTGCAGATCACCGACGTATACTGAAGCACTCCATCAGGTCGGCACGGGATCTCCTGCTCCGGCGAGCCAGCTTGGATACCGTCTTTTCCACCAGTGTCCACAAACGTGTGTGTTCTTCAAACACCAATGGGCGTCTGAGAAATGTAAAGATCAAGGTTATTGTTTTAATCAAGTTGGTAGGCAGACAAAAATGCGCTTTGCTGCTGATTTCAAAGAATATAAAAGTTATATTTTTGGTATATAAATAAAATAAAACATGTTAGTGGGAGAAAATCGAATATTAACATAATTCTGATACAGAACAAAAATGCAACAAAAGCCTTAACTATGCCGTTGATTTTATAGGATACAACCACAAAAATAACAGTACTCTGCCATCTATTTCATGGAATAAAACTAAAAATAACAGTACATTATTGGTTGGGTGCCTAAGAATGCCATTGACAGGGACCAAAAAAGTAAAACACGGGAAACAAAGGAACTGCAAGGGACCAAGAACAAACTGGCTGGTTTTGGGGTATTTTTAAATATGCAAGCTTCTTCATGAACAATAAAAACAACCATTTTTTCTCATTTTCTCATATTTTTAATTTCTCAACACGTATGCACCTTTTTCTCAGAAACTATTAAAGATACTGCACTCAAATGTGGCACACAGTTATTTCCTACAATGAGAAATATCTTGAAGCAGTAGTTCTCCTTTGGTCGTCCCCTTAGCCCGGTGGTAGCGCTGCTGGTTACCAAGCAGGAGACCCGGGTTCGACTTCTGTTATCGGCGTGGGGATTTTCTTCCGCTGAGAGACCTAATCTGGGTTGCACTCTCAGCCTTGTTAGCCACAATTGAAGAGCTGCTTAATTCAAAAGTAGCGGCCCCTGGTTGAGAAGACCGAATATCCGGGGCGCTTACCACGTCCCACCTCCAGAACTACACCCAACTCATGACGCCCATGGCGGGCAGAGGTGGGAGACGCAGCGATCGGGCGGTAAAGCCTTGGCCCGGAAGGACTGTTGTACTACATAGTTATGTCACGTATATTCACCTTTACCCTTCATTGCACGGGTTGATTTTAAATCTTGAATGATATTACTTTATCTAGTGCTATCTATAGTAAGTAGAGAAAGTATTATATTCCACCCAAAATTCGATACCGAGACTTCACCGGAAATACATGTTTTGAGATTGCCTCATTCCCACCCCCCAAAAAAGTTTTCGGAAAATGTGTGTGTATGTGTGTGTGTGTGTGTGTGTGTGTGTGTGTGTGTGTGTGTGTGTGTGTGTGTGTGTGTGTGAACAACATAACTCAAAAACGAAATCTCGAATACACACTAAACGTGGTATTATATACAGAATCTTTCAAACATGTGGCAGGAATATTTTCAAGAAAATTCTCCCAGTCATAGCTACCATTTACACGGAAAATGTTACGAAAATTTTAATTTTCCTTAAAAAGCCCCTATTTTCATTAAAAATATGCTTAAAATAGTTTTATGACAAATGAAATATATGTCCTGAAGTTTCTATAAATAGCCTCTGGAGTCCTATTCATTCTGAAATATATTTGAATAACTTTTTCAGTAAAAATATGTTTAAAATATTTTTATGACAAATGAAATATATGTACTGAATTTTCTAGAAATAGCCTTTGGGGTCCTATTCATTCTGAAATACATTTGAATAACTTCTAAACCTTAACAGACAGACAAAATCTTACTGCACAAAGCATATAGGTCTCGTTAAATCATACACTTTATGTCAAAGTATTTTTGTGGAGTTGAGCGTTTCCGGCCATTCCAACAATTAAACAGTTGGAGTCCTCTGTCGTTTATGGCGGAAGCAATCAAACTGGTACAATGAAACACATACCAGGAGACATATCTCGGAGAGAGCTCCACAGGTTGGATAAAATAATTTCTTACAAAAAGTATAGGATATTGTACACTCACTTCCATTAATACCGTCCCCTCAGCTTCAGGAGACATTCTACTAACCTTCACAGGTGGAGTAAGTATGGCAAGGCGTAGGTGTTTGTATCTGCTTACCTTTCCGTGCATGCAGTGGCGTCGTGTTTTACGTGCACAGTTCTACATTATTCACATATGAATATATAACTTGGAGCAATGTCGCCGTCTGGCAAATTGGCTCCCCACATATCCACAAATCTTCCTCGATGCATCTCCGCAATATATCGCGTCAGATACAGTTGGGGACACTGCGACTGAATTTCCTAACCTTTTCAATTTTACATCCATTTACTTGAACATTGGCACACTTAATATTAATAAATAAAGAAATGACTGTACAAACGCTCAATGTTCTACCTCAGTTTCTCAGATAACTACTTTCAATTAGGAAAAAAAAAATTTAAAAACTGCCATCACATTTTTCACCACCCTTGTCACGGTGGTCGGGCTTCGGATTGTGTCCACACCGAGGCCCTGGAGACTTGGTGCGGACTCCTACAGGCGGCGCTCTCTGCGGGACCGGTGTACTGGCGGGTGTCAGGGAGTTTCTAACTGGGAAAACGTAGGGACCCTGCCCTCTACTGTACCTGCTGTCCTGTGGTCTGGCCGCCCTCCGTCTCCTCTCGCCTCACCCCTCCTCCCGGGGACGCCCCTTCGGGACATAGGCACAAAAGATCTCTGAGGTCGAAGTGCCGAAGTCCCCCTGCACGTCTGTCCCACCTTCTGCGCTAAACTTTAATATTTCTTTGAAGCTCTGTTTTCCTGCTATTTCCGACAGAATTATTCAATGTTTTAAACTTCGATGTGAAATTTCAGGTCAAATACACGATTTCATGTTCGCTCAATAAAACCAATTGCATATTTTACAGCTCGCATGCGTGTACCTGTATGAACAGCTTAAAAACGTGGTATATTAAAATTATTTAAACGTTTTAAATTTAATTTCATTATAGAGTGATTTTACACCTCTAATGCCGAATATATAGTATCAGTACTCGCTGTGAGTTGGTTCTGGATTTATAACGTTAATGTTGTGCTCTTTACATTGAGATTACTTTCAGACGAACAAGTGTAAGAGAAATGTAGGAAGGATATTCTCTTTGGACTTGCAAACTCCTTACGCCCCACACTTGTAGACAGGTATGAGCTGGCAAGTTGACCACCTGGTATAACCAATAGATAAGCCATCCTGGCTTCCTCCCGCGGCAAGGAGCATGGGAGTTGGAAAACATTTGAGGCCGACCCTGTAAAATGTGTGAACTAAAAGACAAACTACTGAAAGATGCAGCCGATAACAATAGCGATGCATCATATTTTTGTTTGTCCCTACCACATCGTATGATGCAGATAACGTTTTTTCGCAGTATAAGCGCTGTTTAACACAATATCTCAGGAACACTACCACAAAATTTTCTGAAATGTATGTTGTTGTTCATTGCAATAAATGTGACCATGATGACAAGGGCAAAATTAGTACTACATAGATTCTCTGCTACCTGTATATCTATAAGTCACAATCCATGGGCCCTTAAACCCACCACTCTTTCAAGCACAACTATTTGGTATAAAACTCTCGTAAATGCCTATACGCATTAACACATACATTATACTGTACCTACTACTGTAACACAAGTTACATTAAGTAAATATATATAATAGTACTGTTGCGATTATACGTAAGTGCTTACTATAACATAAGATATACTCGCGAAATATTTATTCTGCAATGACTATACCGCTACTACCTGCCTTTGTTTTGTGTTAGCTGTTATCGCTAGACCTCGGATTTTTGGTTTTGTGTCTATTTTTTCCTGAAGAAATAATCAAAACCCAATTATATAGGCTCATGTTTCATGAAAAATTACACCTTCTGTGGGAGTTTTACTGTACCTAAGAGTGCCTATTTTACACTATGGTTTTTAAGTCTAAAATATATAATTATAACAAACAAAACCTATAAAATCGCGATATATTGTCAATTTAGATTTGACTCGGAGTTTGAAGCACTGTACATCCCCAGATGTGAAATACCTGGACATACTTTGAGAACGAGCCAGTAATTTTGGCATAGTAAGGGTATTTTAACGTTGCCTTTCTAAAAGTTGAGAGTTGGGCCAAGTTTCTGAGCGCAAGTAAGTGCAGCATTCTTGTTGCACACAATGGGTGAATTCAAAACGGTTTAAAATGGGATAATGGACTGAACTTGATCATCAAGCATGAATGAAATACCTGGGCCAACAGCTTGAGAATTTGTATAAACCGTACAGCAAGGTATTCATAACGATCTTTAGCTTGAAAATCACCGTTTTTCTACCACCTGACCGCTTTAGAAGGGGGTTGTGCTAATGACGGCCCAAGTCTTTAGAAACACTATCACAGTCAGACAGACTGACACACACACACGGACCTTTTTCTAAAAATGTTTTTTTTTTTTTTTTTTTTTTTTTTTTTTTGATTCAGGGGGCTTCAAAACATCTATTTCCGGTGAAATCTCGACATCGAATTTTAGGGTGGAATACAATACTTCCCCTACTTACAATAGAGAAAGTAACAAGAACATGTATTTGTATAACAAATGTCTTTCTTCATTGTATTGTTGTGTTATAAATTTATAACCCCATTGGACTGTCATTTTATTTGGGATTTCTCTTACAGAGAAAATAAGTATTAATGTATATTTCGCAAAAGTATGTTCTTTTAAGGACAATAAACACTGTTTGTAGTAATTAAAACTTTTTATATCCCTATTGTTAATTTTTGCTATTTAATTTAACATAAGTATATGAGCAATTCCGCGAATATGTCATACCGAGTGTTAAAATTTGAAATCAATGTTTCACTTTTTTTACTGAGGAAAGATGATGCTGGATACTCCAAAGTATCTTATGAAGTGAAAAATAAATGTTTTTCACGTGAATATGGGTTCAAATTTAACTTCTTACCCTCATATTTCCAAAACACTAAAAATAAGCGTGAATAACGGTGATTTTCATATCAATATTTCAGGAGCTATGTACAACTGCTTTAATTTTTTTTTCGATGTACATCACACAATGACTCTTCATCTTCAAAACGTGTATATGGCTAATAATTTTCGACATTTATAAATAATCCTTAGAGCCTGTTTAGTTATTACTGTGTGTCGATGTCAGCCACGGTAAATAAGGATAAAGTTCTCTGCACGGAAAAATCATAGACTGAAATAAATATCCTTTTGGATTCTGCGTCATTACAATATAACAAATAAGAAAGTATCAGAAAGTTTTCCTCTAAAGTAATTCGTTTTCCCACAAAACACGTGACTAACGGACAATTGGTGCTGGCGCCCTGTGGTCGTCATACGCGTACAGTGCTTCTGAGACTTCAGTCAGGATAGACGTATCAGTGTCAGCTGTTTCTGACTCCATGGCTAAAACACCAGCCCAAAGACAACGTGAATACAAACAACGTCTGAAGGAGCAAGGCAGTTATGCACAATGGAAGGAAAAAATAAAAGTGACTATGAGGAAATGAAGAGCAATACTGAAATAAACAAAACAAGAGAACGCCTCAAGTCTGAATTAGGAGACATAAACAAGCACAGCGGGCAAGGCAGCAGATAAGAGACCAAGAAGGGATTGATAAGGATACTCCATCAACATCAGCGGGTTTCAAAAGCAGACAGCATTTTGGAAAGTGCAGAAAACGTGTTGAGGAAGCATTGCCGCAATCTCCACGCAACAGAAAAGAAATGATTCGCAAGTTAGCAGTTGAAGAGGGATTACATGTTGTAAAACCAAAGCATTCTGTCCCGGTATCAGGAAAACAACTATCAGAGGAACTTAAAAGTGCAATCATCAAGTTCTGTCAGGATGATACAATATCTTACCAAGCTCCTGAAAGAGATGATTTTATTGAAATCCATGTTCAAGGAGAAACAAAAGAAGTTCGCATTAGGTATCTAGTGGTAACATTAAAAGAAGTACATGCACTCTTTCTAGAAGATCGAGAAGAAATGTCCGTGGGGTTGACAAAATTTGCTGAATTACGCCCTGCTCACGTGCGTCTTCAAAGTCAGATCCCACATAATGTGTGCACATGCATTATACATGAAAATACGAAGTTTCTTCTCAAAGCATTGTGTAAAAATCACGTACTCAGTGAGACTGAATTTCGTAAGTTCATAGCACAAGTGGTTTGTGATCAGAAATCGAGTGAGTGTATGCAGGGAGGATGCTCCAACTGCCCGGGATTGAGTGAAGCAGACATTTCGGATGAACTCGCTAATTCTCCATGCGAATGGAAACTGTGGAGTTCATGTAATGGAAGGATGGAAATAGAAGTTAAAAAGGGATCTGGAAAAGATTGCATTGAAGAACTGACCCATTGCCTGCCACGTTTCTTAAATCACGTTTATGTAAAAAGATAATAATCGGAGGCCTTTAAGAAGGCTGGGGAAAATGTTGCAATTAGTGAAGCTGTGATACAGATCGACTTCTCTGAGAACTACACATGCAAGGAGCAAAATGAAATTCAAGCTGCCCAGTGGAACAATACACAGATCTCAATATTTACTGCTGTTGCCTGATATAGGAAAGGAGATATTGGTGAAATTCAGAAACAATCTTTTGCTTTGGAGTCTGATTATGTATCACATGACAAATATGCAGTTGATATTTGCTTAAGGAATATATTTTCGAAAATATTGGATATTGTTCTGAATCTTGAACTTGTGAAAGTGTTTTCTGATGGAGCTGCTAGTCATTTTAAGCAGAAATACACATTGAGTCATGAGACATATCTTTCCGAAGTATTTGGAATCCAAATTGAATGACACTTCTTCGAATCCTATCACGGAAAGGGGGCAGTAGATGCGATTGGAGGACAAGTGAAGAGGATGGCATGGACAGCTGCGAAAGCAGGAAGCAGGATTCAGAGTGCTGAAGAATTTGTTAATACTGTTAGAAAGAAAACCAAATTATGTCTTCTTGAGGTTTCTCTGCCTGAAATTGAAGAAGCAAAAGAATTTCTCGACAAAAGATTTGAACGTATTTCACCTATGCCATCCATTCAGCGGGTTCATTATGTGAAAGTATTAGGTTTAAATGTTGTGGAATATGCTTTTCTTTCATGTGCGGAAAGTGTCAGAATGATGCACAACTTTCGGAAATAAAAACAGTGTAGTGATATGCGCGTGTACTACGAGGCTACTGCATTTAGCGTTCCTACACTATAAGGAGTCCAATCCAGAGTGTGTTACAGGTATGTGCTGTGTGCTGTGCTCTCATGTGTCGTCTTTGTTATGGTTTTGAGTCAGCTTTTTATACTTGCAATGACGTAACTGTGATAAGAAGTGAGAGCTGCCAACATGTTTATTCTGTTTATGTTGCATGACATTAATGCTTCTCCAAAGGATATGATTATTGTCAAAACGATAAATACAATTACACACCTGTGTGTATTACATGTATGTAACGTATAATACGTACCACTGTGATTTACCATATGTTATACCATGTGAAACAAAGGCAAGGTATTACAATTTTCGCAAGTGTCGGTTAGTCACAAACTCATGTCAGTTAGTCACGCTGACCTTTGAATAAATATATCCAGATGAGAATAACATACCAAACCTTTTTTCAGGTAATTTGAAAGCTTAGAAGTTCCTCTCTCAAGTGATTTTTCAGAACAAATCAAATAAGAAAACTTTCAGAGAAAACGGAGGACAAACGTTTGAAGTTTGACCTGCAGTTGACAAAAATGTCAGTAAGTCACGAAAAGTTTAGCGCTCATTATTAAATAATTGTTTCACTTTTTTAAGGTTTTTATCTTTCCTATCCACTTGACGGTATGTAATTTTACTTCTGGACTCGGGGCCCTAATGACCAAGTTGTCGACGGGCCCTTAAACAAAACACACTCACTCACTCACTCACTCTTTCCTATCACAACCGCCAATGTATTCTCTGTCATCGTATGTCGTTAAAATAACATTTTTACACCTATATTGGCCATTAGACAGACATTTTAAGAAGAAAATATAGTGTAAATGTCAGTTAGTCACACGCGGAATTGCTCATATGCGAATTCTGGTGTTGTTAGTTATTAATCTTACAGACTTAATTATCTTTCCAAGTTCTACAACATGTAAAGAACATAAAATTGCATTTTTAGGACCTATTTGGAAGTTTTTAAAACCTTTTAGGTGCTTAATCGATCATTTTAACAGCCTAAAAATCCGAGGTCTAGTTATCAATCACACAGGTTCGTGGAGCACGTGGCCCGTGCGACTGAAGGTTAATGCGCTGTCAATTTCATGTGCCTACCCCTCTTATGACTAAGAAACAGCATATCTGCAAGGAATGCCAGCAGTGTTACAAGGAAGGGGAGAACTTGGTGCAGTGCTTCAATTCTGCAGACTGGTACCTCGCTAAGCGTGCAGAGACCGGAAATGATCATATTTTGTGTGCCATAATTATGAGTGATGACAGTGACTAGAAGTTTTGGTGTCCGTTTGCCCTAGCGGATGAGGCAAACGGTCATTGTAATAAGCCTCAACTAACTTTTTTGTATCTTGTTTCAGAAGAATCAGTTTTCAGGTTGTTTAAATGAATGGTGCTTCTGTTAAAAAAAACAATTTGTGGTTCTGCAATAATTAGTATGGCCTTCTTTTGAAATTTTCCTTAGCCTGTCCGTTTGCCTCTCATTAATCCTGTATACCTCATGTTCTGTTTTTGGCAGGTCTGCTTACGGCTGTGAACTGCACCAGTGTACGATGGGCAATGCGTATCCAGGGCATTTTTACGGCGGCCAAACTGTTAGCACTTATTGCTATTGTTGTTGCTGGCGTAGTGTACATCGCAACAGGTAAGATCTCTTTTTATCATTTTTTGTTTTTAAATTGATTTATTTTTGTGATGTTAATATAGTGAAACAAGTAACATGTTTTATTAGATATTATTTTATATTGATGTGTGTGTGTGTGTGTGTGTGTGTGTGTGTGTGTGTGTGTGTGTGTGTGTGTTTGTGTTTTGTTGCTTACGGCCGTACGCGATCATAGTTTTGTCTTAAAATATTCCTATATATTTAATGTGAGCGGTCCAATGTGCTGTGCCTTTATAAAACAAAATGCATACCACTGCATTATAAAAATTCGTCACTGGCAGATTTTAGCAAGCTTTATAGCTGTAACTAAAAGGTTCAAATAGTAAATTTAGTTCGCATTACCATAGGTTAAAACTGTTAGAAAAGTTTCACTTTTCAAAGGTACTGAAATTATGCTTGAAAGTATTTTGCATAAAACAGCAGACATCCAAGTTTCTCAATTGTTGTGTCTCTTGTTATAGCTTCAGGTGTCAGGATTCAAAAAGGAAAATAAATAAGTTAATATGTAAATAAATACGTAAATAAATAAACTTTTCTTGGGCAGAAGTTCAGTTTTATAACATTTTACCGACCCTAATGACCTAGCTGTCGACGGGCCCGTAAATCTTATTCACGCACTCACTTACTCACTCACTCATTCACCCACACACTCACTCAACCACTCACTCATTGATTCACCCACCCACTACTCAATCACTCACTCATTCACTCACTCATTCATTCATTCACCCACCCACTCTCTCAATCACTCACTCATTCACTCACTCACTCATTCACTCACCCACTCACTCACCAACTCACTCAATTACTCATTCACTCACTCACTCATTCATTCACCCACCCACTCACTCATTTATCACCCACCCACTCAATCACTCATTTATCACCCACCCACTCAATCACTCATTTATCACCCACCCACTCAATCACTCATTTATTCTCCCACCCACTCACTCATTTATCACCCACCCACTCAATCACTCATTTATCACCCACCCACTCAATCACTCATTTATTCTCCCACCCACTTATTTATTCTCCCACCACTCACTCATTTATCACCCACCCACTCAATCACTCATTTATCACCCACCCACTCAATCACTCATTTATTCTCCCACTCACTTATTTATTCTCCCACCCACTCATTCATTTATCACCCACCCACTCAATCACTCATTTATCACCCACCCACTCAATCACTCATTTATTCTCCCACCCACTTATTTATTCTCCCACCCACTCACCCACTCAGTCACTCATTTATTCTCCCACCCACTCACTCACTCATTCACTCACTCACTCACCCACTCATTCACCTACCCACTCACTCACTCATTTATTCTCCCACCCACCCACTCACTCACTCATTCACTCACCCACTCACTCACCCACTCACTCACCCACTCACTCACCCACTCACTCAATCACTCACTCAATCACTCACTCATTCATCCACCCACTCGCTCAATCACTCACTCATTCATCCACCCACTCTCTCACTCAATCTCTCACTCACTCATTCACTCACCCATTCACTCAATCACTCACTCATTCATCCACCCACTCACTCAATCACTCACTCACTCATTCATCCACCCACTCTCTCACTCAATCTCTCACTCACTCATTCACTCACCCACTCACTCACCCACTCACTCACCCACTCACTCAATCACTCACTCATTCATCCACCCACCCACTCAATGACTCACTCACTCATTCAAACACTTTATTGTGTGTCTTAGATTGAGTCATTAGGTGGGATATTTTGAGTGTATTAGAAAGGAATTATAGAGGTTTACAGGAAACTACGATAAATAATTTAGGTCGAAAGTATACTTTGTATTTCAGGGAGGTGGCTGTTGTCATATATAAAGCTCTTTTATTCTAAATAATACTGAATAGGAAAATTGACACTTTTACTGGACAACCTTTGAGTCCCACTCTTTGGGGTTCTAAGTGTTCTCTCTCTCTCTCTGTGTCTCTCTCTCTCTCTCTCTCTCTCTCTGCCTCCCGTTTTCCAGCACTAGGTTAAGAAGCGGTTTAGATTCTTCTAAAATTAGAATCACTTGCTAAACTGTCTTTGCATTGAGTGTGCACTGGAAGTAGTTCATGTTTGTTTATTCTGTTTACGTGTATTCTAATAAGCCTCTAATTAAAGTTTCCAAAAGTGTTCTCTTTGCTCATTGGATAAAAGGAAATAATTTTATTAGATCGAAGTAGATATCGTATTCTACGTCGTGACAATAAAGAGATAAGCACTACTATTCTATATCCGAATGTTATCTATGGCAGTTCTTTGTATACATTACAAATTATTAATAAAATTATATGGGCATTTAATTTACCTAGGAAACCGTATGATCTATCGTAATGTGAGTTAGAATCTACTAAACAATTCAAAGTGGACCAGCGTGGTGCATCTGCTTCACATTCTGCTACAAAAATGAACAAAAATCGGAAGTGGATATTTCAATGTATTTTTCACTTGATCGTGCATGTTGCATAGTTTGATAATGCGTGATATTCTCGTCTCTACTCCATACAGCATCCTGACTTTTTCCCCCGCATAATGAGCCTATCTCCCCAACACTTTTCCAGGATAAGCCTTCTAGCCTTTTAAAACCACTGGCTGCCATTGATGGCTCATGTTTTGTTAAAAAGACGTGAGGTAATAAAAGACGGGCGGCTGTGTTGTGGCTAGGCTAGTCTGTATTTTAGCAGCTTTCTACTTGATTGGTGTTGGTAATTTAATGACAGAAAACCGTGATAGCTACCCATCGGTAAGTGCTTGCTTTTTTGCTGCTTTGTCCTCAGATTGATCAGCATGATTGTCGTTAACTACAGACTCCAATGTGATAATGATATGTCAGTCCGCATACTCTCATTAAATGCAAATTTGACATTCTTGTTTTCACGTTACTGAATCGAGGTGTAGCCTTGCGTGTAAGCGGAAAAAGGTAAATAACACTTAATTGTCACAAACAAGCTCCAATAGGAAGTTTCAAGGGTTAAACATTTTAGTGTAACAAGGGCAAGTTAAAGGGCTAATAATAAAAGGCTGAGGTATGAATAAGGGGTTATTATACGCATTTTTTCTGTCATGTCGCTTGCCTGTGACAGGTAGAAGTACCTACAGCAACGGTTCCCAAATTTTCCCAGCGAGTACTCCTCCATTATAGGCTCTGAGTTGCTAATTTTATTTTCGCAAAAAGACCTATTTGAAAATAAGAAGGAATAATTGAGAGGTTGTAAGCGTTCATAAAATCCTAGGTAATCATTGTAGTAACTGCACAGTTTATGGCTGAAACTG
This sequence comes from Tenodera sinensis, assembly GCA_030765045.1. NCBI lineage: Eukaryota > Metazoa > Arthropoda > Insecta > Mantodea > Mantidae > Tenodera > Tenodera sinensis. The sequence goes on from CM060964.1 coordinate 180,415,123, forward strand.
CTGCTTCAAATCCTAAATGTTCGCTTAAAGAGAAGTTTAAATGAGCATGTAACTAAATGAATTAACTATGTATAGTCATAGGTAATAATTTGCCTAAAATGTTTGAAGCTCTTTGAGTTAAAATTTATAGAATTTATTATTCTCCCTCTCCTTCTCCTTCTCTTAATCATAATCTTTATCATAAAGCAATGAGGTAAACAAAATAACTTTAAACTCCAGGTTTACGCAATAGGAGCAAACACAATTTTAATTTGGAAGAATTTAATACCAAGTCTATTAATAAACATCCTTTTGTTAATGGAGCGCATCTGTTCAGGAAATTGCCAATAAATATAAAACCTAAAGCATAGAACGCTTTTCATGTATCGGTTGTGTGCACGAGTAATTAGATAATGTTGATATCATTGCATGGGTGGTAAGCGGTTTATGACAGATTCGTGGAAAAGTTTGAAAATGCGAGACCTGTCCAGTATTTTTTCTGTTTGCGACAACTTTTATGCGCTTAATACATGCATACCTCGTACTAAATTTTGAACAATCGATAGTAATTATGTTAAATGTAATGTTCTTTAATTAGCTGCATATTAACAACTATAATCTTCGCAAAACTTAAAGGCATATGGAGGCGAGGCGTACTGCGGACTCCAGCGAATCCTACGCTTGCCTCTCCTACCAACGCTGCCGAATGTGGTGCATGCATCTCACATAACCTTATGTACAGACCGCCTGCCGGTACACGCACTACACTTGGCAACAGCGCTCTGCTTGAGCATTGGCCAGCGTTCACATGCCTTTAACTTTTGCGAGCGGTATAGTTGAAGTATTAAAATGGCTGGCCAGTACCAACCTTAGAAATATTGCATATACGTACGTAAATGCCAGTTGCACGATCAACTTTATTTTCAAATAAACGCCAGATCGATTGAATTCCAGCCAGAAAGTTCACTGTCATCAGTTACTTTTAGCTGCCATTAGGAAGATGTCATACGTTGCTATTATGCGGAAAACTTCGGGTTGGAAACTGAATAGGGATGGCTTCCTAATAAATCCAAATGTATTGTTCCACTTTTACAGAACATTCAATGTTCAGAAATAAATTACAGAGTAAGGAATAAAATGCTAGTTACGTTTAAATAAATAAGAGGTATCTTAACTATTCTTTCTGAATCGTACACTTTTATTGGAAACATGGCCAACTTGGATAAAACAAGCTATTCTCCTATCACAAACACCCTTGGGACACCCTGCTTGTGTAGGACTACTTTGAACAAACTCATTTAGGGGTTCATCCCGTTCAGAGCACTTCGGTAACGCGACATCTGTCACAGGTCTAGTTGGAAAATGCAGTTAGTCTTAAAATAAAGTTCGGAATGTGTCTGATTTCCTTGTCTGCAGTGCATGTCTACCAACCAGTGAAAAAGATGAAGGTCAGATCAACATGATACACAAATTTTATACATATTCAGAAACAAAAACATAAGCAGAGACAGAGGAAAGTCTTGAATGTTAACTTAAAACGATCGCAGTACATGTCTATATTAATAAACACATTAAAATGTTATAGACTGTAAAACGGTAAAAGACGTGATTAGGTTATGTTGACTATAACGAATACTTGAAAACCGACTTCCCATCATGTTATGATTGTTGGTAAGTCCATAAAACCACGGGCTTAAAGAAAAACACACTTATTATTCATCATCACTTTATTATCAATTTGTTTATTTACAGAACACGCGTTTCTTTTTTCTTATTAGTCAATTATCCTTTTTTTTTTTGTAATGTTTAACGCCCGCTTTTACTACATACGGCACCGCAGGCGGTGACGCTGATGATACATGGAATGAAGATGGATCACCGGTGGAATGAGATGGCGGGGGAAACCGGAGAACCCGGAGGAAACCCGCTCCAGCCCCGCTTCGTCCACCACAAATCGCACATGTGGTTGCCTGGGATCGAACCCAGGCTGTTTTGGTGGGAAGCGAATGTCTAACCACTCAGCTGCTACGCGGCCGTAGTCGGTTATCTGTGCCCTGCTGTAAAGGGAAGCTCGCTTCCCGCTTTCGAAACCACGTAGCAGAGTGTGTCTGTGTGTGAGCGTGTGTGTGAGCGCGTGCGTGCGCGTGTGTGTGCGTGTGTTTTGTACACCAACGTAATATGCCATATTGGACAGTGAATAAATGGTTGAAATGATGTTCATGAGCCCGAGGTCCATAGAGCTTGTACCCGACATTTGTCTTCTCAGAATAAGGGAAAACCTAGGGGAAAAAGCTTATCCGGATAACTTACCGTAACCGAGATTCCAACTCGGGATTTCTTGAATGTGAAGCACACCAGGCGCGGCTCCTCAGGGTAGGCATTGCCTACCCTATCGTAATACATCAACAAATAATGTTTAACTATGATTCTGCATTTTATCATTTGAACCGTCATTTTCCCCTAAATTGCAGTTCAAGAAAAGTTTTCTCGGTTATAATGATCAGCGCATGGTCAAATCCTTTAATCTCAATTCCGATTCATCAAAACTGCGCTGCGTGTTTGAAACGCGCGGCAGAAATGATACGCATGGAACCTGGGTAGTGGAGAGCAGGCTAGCTTAACCTCTGCCTGGCCGGCCCCATTTCCTCAGTACGAGGCCCTTGAACAGGGATAAGGAAACATTCGGTCTGTATATGCACTCCGAGCATGCGCAGACGCGTCCTCCAGCAGTCCGAACACTTTGCCTGCCCAAATCCGAATTTATGCGACATTTTCCGAACAGCCATACTCCACGAACGAAGATCTCAGAGATCTGAATCGTGTCGTTATCTCTGTGTAATACCAGTATGACCGACTTAATTAGTGAACTATTACAAATTCCGCTTTCGCGGCGCACTGACAATGAAAAGGGGAGTGTTTTAGCTATTTAACACAAAGCTGCAGTCAGACAATTTTTCAATTTCTTAATCTATTTTAGCCATGGGCGTCGCGAAACGGGGGCAAGGGGGGCCACGGACCCCCCCTTGGAAGTTGGTGAACTTAATGTGCAGTCAGTTACTGACTTTTAAACTATTATTTTAATTTTGATGTAAAGAACAATTTTTGTTTAGCACAAATTAATACGGTTATCTGTAATAAATACTATAAATTTTGACAGTAAAATAATGATTTAATATTATATGATTGCAAATTTCCAACATGTGTCCCCCCCCCCCCCTCTCTGGAAAAAAGTCTGCCGACACTCGTGATTTTAGTTTTGGCGGTAATTCGTCCGCAAGTCCCACTCATTCACTCTGCTCTTATTAAACAACCAAACATATTGTTTGCGTTATCCGCAATGACTTCGCCCCCTATATTTCGGATAAACGGGGTTTATTATTATTATTATTATTATTATTATTATTATTATTATTATTATTATTATTATTATTATTATTATTATTATTATTATTATTATTATTATTATTATTATTATTATTATTATTATTATTATTATTATTATTATTATTATTATTATTATTATTATTATTATTGTTGTTGTTGTTGTTGTTGTTGTTGTTACTGTTACACTTTGCCTACCCTAAAATTTTGACTGCGAGCCGCCACTGAACACACACGCTACCACCACACCAGAGGCGGGCTATTGTGTGTGTGTGTGTGTGTGTGTGTGTGTGTGTGTGTGTGTGTGTGTGTGTGTGTGTGTGTGTGTGTGTGTGTGTGTGCGCGCGCCTGAACGTTAGTCTAAAAGAATGGAGGAGTACCACTTATCATAGTTAATTCAGGTAATCTTAAGGACAGAAAACGAAAAGTTTAATCTCCAAGTAACCCCTGGTGTGGAAAATGTTCGTACTTCTTTATTTTGGCAAAAGTGGCTCTACAAACAGTTTTACAGTTTCTCCTAAAATATAAAGCATATCTCAGTTTTATGTAAAAAGCTTCTGTTTATTGTTATTGAATTGTCCATAAATGACAAGCGAAACCTCATTACAAAAAATAATCTAGTTACCATTTACAGCTATGTAATTTAAGTGTGTATCAAGTAACTGATTTTGAATAATTAGCCGTTCTCAAAATATTCGGTATTTCATGTTTAAGTTTTAGCAGGTTAGATAAACTTTTTGCAAAATATGTCATGTTTAAAAGCATGACGTTATTTTTGTTTTTCCTTTGAGCTCATGACTAACAAAATCGCACACGCAACCAAGTTTGTTGTGCCTAATTGGAAATATTTTCTGGGCAGACGTTTATCCTGATTAACATAAAGAGCATAGAAGAATCGCATTTTTTATTGATGACGACTCCCAACTGTGCGGCACTTCTTATGTCTCCAGTATCTCGGTCTTCCATAAATCTGCTGCTGAGTCTGTAGTGTTTAACACCCGCTTTTACTACATACGGCACCGCAGGCGGTAACACTGATGACACATGGAATGAAGATGGAGTACCGGTGAAATGAGGTGGCGGGGGAAACCGGAGAACCCGGAGGAAACCCGCCCCAGCGCCGCTTCGTCCACCACAAACCCCACATGCGCTTGCCTGGTATCAACCCCGGGCCACTTTGGTGTGAAGTGAATGGTCTAACCACTCGGCTAAGGTGCGGCCTGTTGCTACTGTGTTCAACTATAGGATCTTTTTTTCAGGGTATGCGTGGGTGGATGGGTGGGGATAGACAGCACCAGTTATGTTGGCTCATAACTTAATGGAGGTTAATAATGAGCTATTTGAAGAGAGTTGCCGACTATTTGAAGATATACAAGCAAACTGTCTCTAAATCTTAGTACTAGAAACTGTAACTATTGAATTATTATATATTCTAATTTCTGACTATCAGTTTACAATAACTGTTTTCATAAGGAGAAGCGGAAGTTGCCGGAGGTCGCTGAAATGGCAATCCGAGAATCCTCTTGCGTTTACCGCCACGTCTGTCACCCGAATGCGGCCTTCAGGCGCTACTGACTGCCGATATCGATCACAGTCTGTACGACTGCAAAACACGAGAGACACCAATTTTAAAAAGACGCACTCTTTTATCAACATAAGCCCATCTACACTATGACCTCCCACCAAAGTGCCTACATTACGTTGCCAAATTTCAGGCTTCTTATTCACACCTGAAACACAATGTTTACTCTGTGACTTGCTAAGTTCTAAGAATTTCTTTCGTCTTTCTAACTTTCAGAACTTTATCAGTATTTATCCACGCAAATCTGAACTTTCTGAATTCCGGCTAATTGAACCTTAAGCTAGTGCATTTCTTCTGCTCCTGATTTCATCGGGACGTTTAGAGGCCTCATCTACACTGACTTAACTATCTAATTACTTTTCCTTAAAACGGAACTTGCTTATGACTTCAATTCTCAGACAGAATTTGTACATTGATTTTAACATACGAAAATTATTTGTTGCAATTATTTATCTATCTCACTGTCATTTCTTTATGGAACTATTATTCTTAGCAGCCAATAATTTCGGTATAATTACACAATCCTTAACCTAAGGGACGGTCTAAGGCTTGTTAGAGCTTTGTAACTCACAATTTTAAGGAAAAGCTACTCCCCTTGTTATTCATTAGAACATATAATTTTACTTAGATTAACTCGAGGTTCAATATTTCTCTTGTTTTGTGAAATACTGTTCCGTTTTTCATTTGTATTCTTACATTAGACGATTTCTGTAAAGTCTCTTGTTGAGTTGAGAGAACCGTTGTTTCCTTTAAAATAATACATCTGGGTTTTATTCTTGCTTTAAACCAGCAGTTGGCTGACCAACTTGGGTAGACAAAGTCGCCTGTTATACGAGTACCATGTTGTTCTTCTCCAAGAGCAATGGTGTTCAATTTTGAGGGTGTGGAATATTTAAATGGTCGAGAGAGTTTATTAAGGTTTCATTATTCATTTCTCTACACGAGGCGTCGGATGAAAATTGAAGTAACTCTGCGAATGGAGTATAGAGTTTCAGCATTCCACAACATTTGAATACATGCGTAGGCTGTATAACTTGTTTACTTGCAGAACATTGGAGTGTTGACTTTCTTTTGTTGTTCGAAACCCATTTTCTGCTCTTACTGTGATCAGAAGGATATCTCAAGCATGAAGCCAAGAACGGAGAGCATAATTTTCAAAATTCAAAATAATGTATGTTACGGCTGTCAGTGTTTTATCATTTTCCCAGCGACTTTGTGCAACTCCTTCCATCAACAAGTTCCTCCGCGCCGTCTAGTGTCTACCGCTCATGATAAGGTTGGTATTCCATGTTATGGCTACCGGATGTTATTGTTTCCAGCACATATCGTCAGATGCCAGCCGAGGAATTATTGGTATGTGAGTCATGATGTATGTATGTGTGTATGTGTGTATGTGTGTGTATGTGAGTATGTGTGTATGTGTGTATGTGTGTGTATGTGTGTATGTGTGTGTATGTGTGTATGTATGTATGTGTGTATGTGTGTATGTGTGTATGTGTGTATGTGTGTGTATGTGTGTATGTGTGTATGTATGTATGTGTGTATGTGTGTGTATGTGTGTATGTGTGTATGTGCGTATGTGTGTATGTGTGTATGTGTGTATGTGTGTATGTATGTATGTGTGTATGTATCTATGTGTGTATGTGTGTGTATGTGTGTATGTGTGTATGTATGTATGTGTGTATGTATGTGTGTATGTGTGTATGTATGTATGTGTGTATGTGTGTATGTGTATATGTATGTATGTATGTATGTATGTATGTATGTATGTATGTATGTATGTATGTATGTATGTATGTATGTATGTATGTATGTATGTATGTATGTATGTATGTATGTATGTATGTATGTATGTATGTATGTATGTATGTATGTATGTATGTATGTATGTATGTATGTATGTATGTATGTATGTATGTATGTATGTATGTATGTATGTATGTATGTATGTATGTATGTATGTATGTATGTATGTATGTATGTATGTATGTATGTATGTATGTATGTATGTATGTATGTATGTATGTATGTATGTATGTATGTATGTATGTATGTATGTATGTATGTATGTATGTATGTATGTATGTATGTATGTATGTATGTATGTATGTATGTATGTATGTATGTATGTATGTATGTATGTATGTATGTATGTATGTATGTATGTATGTATGTATGTATGTATGTATGTATGTATGTATGTATGTATGTATGTATGTATGTATGTATGTATGTATGTATGTATGTATGTATGTATGTATGTATGTATGTATGTATGTATGTATGTATGTATGTATGTATGTATGTATGTATGTATGTATGTATGTATGTATGTATGTATGTATGTATGTATGTATGTATGTATGTATGTATGTATGTATGTATGTATGTATGTATGTATGTATGTATGTATGTATGTATGTATGTATGTATGTATGTATGTATGTATGTATGTATGTATGTATGTATGTATGTATGTATGTATGTGTATGTATGTATGTGTGTATGTGTGTATGTGTGTATGCGTGTATGCTGTATGCGTCTATGCGTGTATGCGTTGTGTATGCGTGTATGCGTGCATGCGTGCATGCGTGTATGCGTGTATGCGTGTATGCGTGTATGCGTGTGTGCGTGTGTGCGGTGGTGCGCGTGTGCGAGTGTGCGCGTGTCTGCGTGTGTGTCTGTGTGTGTATGTGTGTATATGTGTGTGTAGGTGTGTAGACAGGCAGGCAGGCAGGCAGGCAGGCAGGCAGGCAGGCAGGCAGGCAGGCAGGCAGGCAGGCAGGCAGGCAGGCAGGCAGGCAGGCAGGCAGGCAGGCAGGCAGGCAGGCAGGCAGGCAGGCAGGCAGGCAGGCAGGCAGGCAGGCAGGCAGGCAGGCAGGCAGGCAGGCAGGCAGGCAGGCAGGCAGGCAGGCAGGCAGGCAGGCAGGCAGGCAGGCAGGCAGGCAGGCAGGCAGGCAGGCAGGCAGGCAGGCAGGCAGGCAGGCAGGCAGGCAGGCAGGCAGGCAGGCAGGCAGGCAGGCAGGCAGGCAGGCAGGCAGGCAGGCAGGCAGGCAGGCAGGCAGGCAGGCAGGCAGGCAGGCAGGCAGGCAGGCAGGCAGGCAGGCAGGCAGGCAGGCAGGCAGGCAGGCAGGCAGGCAGGCAGGCAGGCAGGCAGGCAGGCAGGCAGGCAGGCAGGCAGGCAGGCAGGCAGGCAGGCAGGCAGGCAGGCAGGCAGGCAGGCAGGCAGGCAGGCAGGCAGGCAGGCAGGCAGGCAGGCAGGCAGGCAGGCAGGCAGGCAGGCAGGCAGGCAGGCAGGCAGGCAGGCAGGCAGGCAGGCAGGCAGGCAGGCAGGCAGGCAGGCAGGCAGGCAGGCAGGCAGGCAGGCAGGCAGGCAGGCAGGCAGGCAGGCAGGCAGGCAGGCAGGCAGGCAGGCAGGCAGGCAGGCAGGCAGGCAGGCAGGCAGGCAGGCAGGCAGGCAGGCAGGCAGGCAGGCAGGCAGGCAGGCAGGCAGGCAGGCAGGCAGGCAGGCAGGCAGGCAGGCAGGCAGGCAGGCAGGCAGGCAGGCAGGCAGGCAGGCAGGCAGGCAGGCAGGCAGGCAGGCAGGCAGGCAGGCAGGCAGGCAGGCAGGCAGGCAGGCAGGCAGGCAGGCAGGCAGGCAGGCAGGCAGGCAGGCAGGCAGGCAGGCAGGCAGGCAGGCAGGCAGGCAGGCAGGCAGGCAGGCAGGCAGGCAGGCAGGCAGGCAGGCAGGCAGGCAGGCAGGCAGGCAGGCAGGCAGGCAGGCAGGCAGGCAGGCAGGCAGGCAGGCAGGCAGGCAGGCAGGCAGGCAGGCAGGCAGGCAGGCAGGCAGGCAGGCAGGCAGGCAGGCAGGCAGGCAGGCAGGCAGGCAGGCAGGCAGGCAGGCAGGCAGGCAGGCAGGCAGGCAGGCAGGCAGGCAGGCAGGCAGGCAGGCAGGCAGGCAGGCAGGCAGGCAGGCAGGCAGGCAGGCAGGCAGGCAGGCAGGCAGGCAGGCAGGCAGGCAGGCAGGCAGGCAGGCAGGCAGGCAGGCAGGCAGGCAGGCAGGCAGGCAGGCAGGCAGGCAGGCAGGCAGGCAGGCAGGCAGGCAGGCAGGCAGGCAGGCAGGCAGGCAGGCAGGCAGGCAGGCAGGCAGGCAGGCAGGCAGGCAGGCAGGCAGGCAGGCAGGCAGGCAGGCAGGCAGGCAGGCAGGCAGGCAGGCAGGCAGGCAGGCAGGCAGGCAGGCAGGCAGGCAGGCAGGCAGGCAGGCAGGCAGGCAGGCAGGCAGGCAGGCAGGCAGGCAGGCAGGCAGGCAGGCAGGCAGGCAGGCAGGCAGGCAGGCAGGCAGGCAGGCAGGCAGGCAGGCAGGCAGGCAGGCAGGCAGGCAGGCAGGCAGGCAGGCAGGCAGGCAGGCAGGCAGGCAGGCAGGCAGGCAGGCAGGCAGGCAGGCAGGCAGGCAGGCAGGCAGGCAGGCAGGCAGGCAGGCAGGCAGGCAGGCAGGCAGGCAGGCAGGCAGGCAGGCAGGCAGGCAGGCAGGCAGGCAGGCAGGCAGGCAGGCAGGCAGGCAGGCAGGCAGGCAGGCAGGCAGGCAGGCAGGCAGGCAGGCAGGCAGGCAGGCAGGCAGGCAGGCAGGCAGGCAGGCAGGCAGGCAGGCAGGCAGGCAGGCAGGCAGGCAGGCAGGCAGGCAGGCAGGCAGGCAGGCAGGCAGGCAGGCAGGCAGGCAGGCAGGCAGGCAGGCAGGCAGGCAGAGATATATCAGACAGAGTACTTAAAAGTCTACTGTTATCAATAGAGAAATTGGCCCAACAGTGTGATATTTGTTAAGGTTCCGCATACAGTACAGTAAAAGAAGAACTCAATTTACATCTATAGTGTCAGGCGTCCAAAAATTAAAAGCCAGAGAACACGGGAAAAGAGTGGTCCATTTTGAATAGATTCAGAGGTTTATTGTGCGCCATGGAATTAACGTGCTGGAGAGGACCTTTTTTACTAGTTTCATTTATGTGGATGCATAAATTCACAAAATACACAAATAAGGTGTACTGAAAATCCTAGTGGCATTCAGGAAGCCGCTTTAACGTTTGGAGAAAATCGGAGTATGGTGTGCGATCTCTCGCTTAGGGCCAATTTTTGTCCACCCCTCGGTTAATTCCGATGTTCGCTGCTCGGATATGCCGTTTCTGGATATTACACAGTTAAATGAAGATAAGGCGAACAATGAATTTTGTCAACAAGACAATGCTCATACATCACATCGATGTATGGGGCTGTTTGTAGACATTTTTGCGAAAAGACTAAATTCTCAAGGCCTGTGGCTTCCAACGTCTCCAGATCTAATCCCTCTTTGGGAAGCCGCTAAACCTTCACTCTACGAGGACAAGCTCAAAACAATACTGATGAGCTGAAAACAGCAATTATAGATTACGTATCTGTCAAGAAAGCGCTACAGTGTCTCAAAATAAATTAAAGCGTATAAATCTGCGTCTTTAAGAAAATTGTAAACATTTTCAACGTCTTTAAACAGCTCAGTTTCATAATATTTATCTACATTACCTTTCATGAATGACACACGTGAACGTAACAGATTCCTTAAGTAGCGGTACATTATAAATATACTCGCGACTATCAGTGCTGCCACCGGAATTCCCGTCTCTAGGGGAATCTTGGTTACACGAGAGATGCGGAGTCACTTCTCGATTACCCGTTATTTTATGTTATGCTGTTATGTTATGTTATGCTAGGTTAGGTTAGGTTGGGTTAGGTTAGGTTATGTTAGGTTATGTTATGTTGTGTTGTGTTATGTTAAGCTATGCTATGTTATGTTGTTATGTTATGTTGTTATGTTGTTTTTATGTTATGTTGTTATGTTAAGTTATGTTGTCGTTTTGTTATGTTATGTCATGTCATGTCATGTCATGTCATGGTGTTGTGTTGTGTTGTTATGTTATGTTATGTTATCCTATGTTATGTTATGTTGTTATGTTATGTTGTGTTTTGTTGTTGTTATGTTAAGTTAAGTTGTCGTTTTGTTATGTTATGTTATGTTATGTTATGTTATGTTATGTTATGTTATGTTATGTTATGTTATGTTATGTTATGTTATGTTATGTTATGTTATGTTATGTTATGTTATGTTATGTTATGTTATGTTATGTTATGTTATGTTATGTTATGTTATGTTATGTTATGTTATGTTATGTTATGTTATGTTATGTTATGTTATGTTATGTTATGTTACGTTATGTTATGTCATGTTACGTTATGTTGTGTTGTGTTGTGTTGTGTTAAGTTGTGTTGTGTTAGGTTAGGTTAGGTTAGGTTAGGTTACGTTAGGTTACGTTAGGTTACGTTAGGTTACGTCACGTTACGTCACGTTACGTCACGTTACGTCACGTTACGTCACGTTACGTCACGCCACGCCACGCCACGCCACGCCACGCCACGCCACGCCGCGCCACGCCGCGCCGCGCCACGCCGCGCCGCGCCGCGTTACGTTATGGTATGTTATGCTATGTTATGTTGTTGTTATGTTATGTTATGTTGTTATGTTACATTATGTTACGTTGTTATGTTATGTTATGCTATGCTATGTTGTGTTGTTATGTTATGTTGTTATGTTATGTTATGTTGTTATGTTATGTAATGTTATGTTATGTTGTTGTTATGTTATGTTATTTTATGTTATGCTATGCTATGCTATGCTAGGCTACGCGACGCTACGCTACACTACGCTATGTTATGTTATGTTATGTTATGGTATGTTATGTTATGCTATGTTATGTTATGTTGTTATGTTATGTTGTATTATGTTATGTTGTTATGTTACATTATGTTACGTTGTTATGTTATGTTATGCTATGCTATGTTGTTGTGTTGTTATGTTATGTTATGTCATGTCATGTCATGTCATGTCATGTCATGTCATGTCATGTCATGTCATGTCATGTCATGTCATGTCATGTCATGTCATGTCAAGTCAAGTCAAGTCATGTCATGTCATGTCATGTCATGTCAAGTCAAGTCAAGTCAAGTCAAGTCAAGTCAAGTCATGTCATGTCATGTCATGTCATGTCATGTCATGTTATGTTATGCTGTGCTATGGTATGTTGTTATGTTATGTTGTGTTATGTTATGTTGTTATGTTATGTTGTTGTTGTGTTATGTTGTCATGTTATGTTATGGTGTTATGTTATATTATGTTATGTTATGTTATGTCATATTATGTTAAGTTATGTTATGTTGTTATGGTGCTTTTTTAAATTTTGTTCTTTAACGACGCTGTCAGTTGCCAGGATCACATGAGCGTCGCCGGTGTGCCGGAATTTGGTCCCGCAGGAATTCTTTAACATTGCAGTAAATCTACTGACATGAAGCTGTCGTTTTTAAGCTCACTTAAAAACCATCGGTCTGGGCGAGATTTCAACCCGCGACCATTATGTTGTTGTGTTATGTTATGTTGTTATGTTATGTCATGTTATGTTATGTTATGTTGCGTTGCGTTGCGTTACGTTACGTTAAGTTACGTTACGTTACGTTACGTTACGTTGTGTTGTGTTGTGTTGTGTTGTGCTGTGCTGTGCTGTGCTGTGCTGTGCTGTGCTGTGCTGTGCTGTGCTGTGCTGTGCTGTGCTGTGCTGTGCTGTGCTGTGCTGTGCTGTGCTGTGCTGTGCTGTGCTGTGCTGTGCTGTGCTGTGCTGTGCTGTGCTGTGCTGTGCTGTGCTGTGCTGTGCTGTGCTGTGCTGTGCTGTGCTGTGCTGTGCTGTGCTGTGCTGTGCTGTGCTGTGCTGTGCTGTGCTGTGCTGTGCTGTGCTGTGCTGTGCTGTGCTGTGCTGTGCTGTGCTGTGCTGTGCTGTGCTGTGCTGTGCTGTGCTGTGCTGTGCTGTGCTGTGCTGTGCTGTGCTGTGCTGTGCTGTGCTGTGCTGTGCTGTGCTGTGCTGTGCTGTGCTGTGCTGTGCTGTGCTGTGCTGTGCTGTGCTGTGCTGTGCTGTGCTGTGCTGTGCTGTGCTGTGCTGTGCTGTGCTGTGCTGTGCTGTGCTGTGCTGTGCTGTGCTGTGCTGTGCTGTGCTGTGCTGTGCTGTGCTGTGCTGTGCTGTGCTGTGCTGTGCTGTGCTGTGCTGTGCTGTGCTGTGCTGTGCTGTGCTGTGCTGTGCTGTGCTGTGCTGTGCTGTGCTGTGCTGTGCTGTGCTGTGCTGTGCTGTGCTGTGCTGTGCTGTGCTGTGCTGTGCTGTGCTGTGCTGTGCTGTGCTGTGCTGTGCTGTGCTGTGCTGTGCTGTGCTGTGCTGTGCTGTGCTGTGCTGTGCTGTGCTGTGCTGTGCTGTGCTGTGCTGTGCTGTGCTGTGCTGTGCTGTGCTGTGCTGTGCTGTGCTGTGCTGTGCTGTGCTGTGCTGTGCTGTGCTGTGTTAAGTTATGTTATGTTAGGTTAGGTTAGGTTAGGTTACGTTACGTTACGTAATGTTTAGTTATGTAATGTTATGTTGTGTTGTGTTGTTGTGTTTTGTTGTATTGTTACGTTACGTGACGTTACGTTACGATATGTTATGTTATGTTATGTTATGTTATGTTATGTTATGTTATGTTATGTTATGTTATGTTATGTTATGTTATGTTATGTTATGTTATGTTATGTTATGTTATATTATGTTGTTATGTTATGTTGTTAGGTTATGTTATGTTATGTTATGTTATGTTATGTTATGTTATGTAATGTTATGTTATGTTGTGTTGTGTTGTGTTGTGTTGTGTTGTGTTGTGTTGTGTTGTTACGTTACGTTACGTGACGTTACGTTGCGTTACGTTACGTTATGTTATGTTATGTTATGTTATATTATGTTGTTATGTTATGTTATGTTATGTTATGTTGTGTTGTGTTGTGTTGTGTTGTTACGTTACGTTACGTTACGTGACGTTACGTTGCGTTACGTTACGTTATGTTATGTTATGTTATGTTATATTATGTTGTTCTATGTTGTTATGTTATATTATATTATGTTGTTATGTTATGTTGTTAGGTTATGTTATGTTATGCTATGCTGTATTAGATTACATTACATTAGATTACACTACACTACACTACGCTACGCTATATTGCATTGCGTTACGTTATATAAATGTAATGTTCTGAAACACATGATTTATAAACATGTTATTTTGCAATGCAAAAACACTGACTTAAGGTACATTTAATGTTATAACAATTATAAAAATGTATTAAAAGTGGTCTTGGCTGCGCAGCTACAACAGTGAGGCCAAATGCGTCGTTCTTTGTGACCTTGTAACATTTGAGAAGCGCATTGTTACCCGCCGCTCTTTGAAACTTGAGGACAAGGTATTACTGACTGGTTAGTGCTCTCCTAGTTAGCATGCTGGCATACAAATTCAGGGGTCCCGGGTTCGATTCCCGGCTGGAGGATGGGAATTTTTCTTTAGCCAGGAAGTACGAGTAAGGGAATAAGTCTGTGTGAATTTAATAGAAATATGAATCCTGATGGCTAATTGACCCTCGCCAACCAAAGCTGTCCCCTTCAAAAGAAAGAAAAAGGGAAATAAAGATGTTCCAGAGAGAGACGAGAGCGAGGACCGACTGCAGTAGTTGTCATACAAGGGGTTGTTGCCAACTTCCGTGCTGTAAGGGTGTATTGTGTATCTTAGAGCCTCGGGGTCCCAAGTTCGTATCTGGTTGGGTGAGTTGGTTGAGAGGTTTTCCCTTGTCATCATGATACAAATATCAGGTAAGTTAGCTTAATGGATCACTATGCTTCACTTGAGCATTATTTTACCCACTTCATACCTTTGCTCTGTAGTCTTGAGTTACTGAACAAATGTCAAATCTCAAAAAGCAAACCGACAAAACGAATTGTCCGACTGTCTCTGCGGTCTAGTGGTCAGCGTTCTGGTTTCTTAAGCCAGGGGTTCTGGGTACCATTTCCGGCTGGAAGCGATTTCTTATCCCCCAGAGTCTGGAAGTATGCGAGAGAGAGAGAGAGAGAGAGAGAGAGAGAGAGAGAGAGAGAGAGAGTGCGTGTGTCTTTAATAGATACGGATTTAAAGAAAATATATGCAACACCACAAGCGAGTTCAATAGTGTCCTTTACGCTCATCTGCCTATGGTTCGTCCATTAACTAAATAATAATCATTGTAATTGTTTCAGCCCATATTGTTTTTGTAAGTAGAAAAAATTACAATGTATGAAAGCTTTCGTGTATACATGCATGTGAGAATCCACCTGTGAACTCAAACATAATAACGCATCTTAAGCAAAGCATCTCATGAGAAAACAAAGCTATGATTTTTGGAGAAATCTGCAGAATTAGAAATGAAATTTATATCTCGAATTTTCTAATACTGGCATTTTATTTGTCTTTCGTGTCTATTGAACTTTGCTTAACAGAGAAATCTTAAAAGATAGAATAAAATATACTATATGTAACATTTAAATCTCCTTAAAACACAACTGTGCGAAATAGCTACTTTGTAGCACTGGTCATTTCGAAAAGGAAATCGCTATTGTAAATGTTCACAAATTTGAAGGAGTGTAGTTTTAAATTCTAGTGTTAATACCTGAATTATTAACGGGTAAGATTTATAATTTTATAAATAAATTATAGAGAGATAAGTAACTGCAATACATAATCTATGTATGTTAAACTTAATGCATGATGTAGTAAGCCTCGAGCTACATCTATTAGCGATGCAATTTAGGCCAAGTAAAGGCAATTCGTTAGGCGAGTGTACTAGGTAACTAGGTTTATGTTGAAAATCGCTCAACTAGAATACATTTAACTCAAGGTGTTCCTGGAATTTATTGTGTTCGGTATCGCAGACATTACGAACCGTAGACAAAAATTCTGAAAATTACAATGGAAGCAAGAGCCTAAGAATTTAGCGAGTCGTACAGTAACACTGGTGTTTCACAGTCAAAAGGGAACTTTAGATTAAGTAGCTGTAGAATTGACAACATTCTGCAGGGACGTTGGTGGGAATAATGTTTGTAGGCGGGACTACAGTTAGCAAAAGAGCGTCTATGGCTCAAATTTTGGCATACCCCAACGCTTAAAGACCACGCTCGAGTATGTAGAGTTACTGTAATTTCAGCTTAGCATTTCTGCTAGTAACGGCAACATACACTTCGCATTATTATTACGAAAACAGTTAATTTTAAACAGCAAAGTCTGGATACCCGGGAATTTAGTAGATATAATTCAGTAGTGACAATTTCGAGTAATACGATTCAAAAACAGTTTAATTTTGCAACCCCATCGGTCGGCAAGTCACTTCAAATAGATAATTATTAGTATCAATTAAATTTATAAGTAAACTTAACTGGAGTTGTTTATCCTCACATCCGCCCACATATACCCATAAAGACCTCACAGTTTTCCACTGGAGCAGCTAGTAGTAGATACAGAGGAGAACAAGTTTGGACACGGTGTCAAAAGCTGACTTATTTTATCGGCATTAGCGTCCATTCTTTGTTTCTCAGGATCTCATAGTGAACTTACACCGCGTTCATACAATTAGCTTGCTTCATTCTTCTGTATACAGGTTGTTCCAAGATAACCATCCACTTCTTGAAGTTATACGTCGTAAACGCGCATGGCGCGCTGGTGAGGTTGGTTGAATGTCATAGGGGTTTAAGGGGTATACAAAGTATACTGTACTCAGGATTGTGGCACTGTAAGTTTAATGGGTCTGTGCGTTAAAATAGGTTGTGATGATTCGTAAAACGATTTATGAAAATGCTTTTGTCGAGTCCAATTAATGTGGTACTTAAGAAAGTGTAAATGGTTTGTTACGCAAAGAAAATTCAAGGCGGCTTTTGCAATAAAGTGAAACAGTGTGACTCTTTTGACAAAATAAAACTCCTATTTTCTTTTCTTAGTACAGTTGATACGAAGGGTCTAACTGCAAAAGTCACATTCTCAACTTTTTAAAATTTTAAGAAATCCTCAAAAAACTAATACAAATGAAAATATTCATTGATTAGAAATTGTTTTACAATTTCCATAAAGAATGAATAATAAATGAATGTTGCTTCACATAAAAAATATATCTAGGTACTTGATTGATAGAAAAACAGGATTAAATATTGGAGAATGTAACTTTTGCAACCAAGCTGTGGAGAATGTCAGTTCTGCAATATAAAAATATGGAGAATGTTATTTTTGATACCAGGAATAATGAAGATGTAACACTTCAGTTAAGATAACGAAATTTCTTGGCAGGTATATCAATGAAATCACTTTATTGTAACTTTATACATTAGCAAACTACAATTTTATACATTGAAATTAAGTGAAAAAGTCTGTCCTAAATGTGTAAAACAAGTGACTCTTCTACATGACTGCATTCACACTCATGTTCATCTGCCCCTACATCAATTTCTGGGCCATCTATTACATGTTTAAAAAAGTGTAGAGATTCAAGCTGTAGGCCAGTGGAGCAAACGTCTACCCTAGGACTGCCAAGCCCAAGGTTATAGAACCTGTTAAAAATATAACGAAAGTAACTTTCTTTCACCTGCAGAGTCTCAGATTCAGTATCTTCTGAATACATTCTCCATAACTTCCTTATATTCAACTCAAAGGAGGGAAATTGAGCAAATATGAAAAATGGATGAATGAAAATAAAAAAGAGCATAGGGTAGTGAGAGAATGCATTTATCTAGAAGTGAAGTTAGATAGCAGTGGTAATTGGGAAAAACAAAAGAAATTTGCATTGGCAAAAGGAAAAGGGGCTTTATCAGCAACCAGAAACGGCAAATACAAAGTATCTAATATGAATGTTAAATGGCTAGAAAATGTATACAATATGGTAGTTGAAGCAAAGATGTTATATGGGATAGAAGTATGGGGATTAGGAGGAGGTTGGGAAGTCATAGATGAGGTACACAGAACTTTCAGTAAAGAAATTTTTGGATTAACAAATGCAACTGTTAGGCAGGTAGCACAAATAGAACTGGGTAGGGTAACAAGTAAGGGAAAGATTATGGAGAGGGCACTGAAATACTGGTTTAGAATATTGAACTTGGAAGGAAGGAACCTGTTGAAATAGTGCCTACTATATCAAGAAAAAAGCTTAAAGAATAAGGGTTGGGCAGAATGTCTCAGAAATAACTTGGAAAGTAGTGGTTTAGGGGAAGTATGGAGGAAAAGAGAAAACAATACACACGTTTTTTTTTTTGTTTTTTTTTGAAACTGGCAAGAAGAAGATTTGACGATATAGAAATACAAAACATATTTAGTGAGACAGCTGAAAAGAGATCCTTAATTTTTATGTACAAATGAAAAATTCATGGGGTAGGGAAAAGTATATAGACGTGACAGATAAAGAGGAGCGAGAAGGTATTGCATGGATGAAAGCAGGAGTATGAAGATTAAAGGGTCTAAGGAAGGGCACTCCACAAAACCAGTGTCCTATATGTGGTGGAAATGAAGACATAGAACATATAATATTTAAATGTATTGGGACTGAAGGTTGGAGAAAAGAATATACCAGGTGAGTCAGCTGCCCCTTATTTTCAAGTTTTATGCAATCCGCTTTTTATACTCCAACATGAAAACATCGACCCCATTACTAGGTTCTACCCGCGTATTTAACATGGATGTTTAACACTCGATGAAATTAGTGCTAAGATAGATGTTATCACATCGGCTTTTCATATATTCGTAATTAGACAGCTGACGTTTGCACTTCTGCAAATGTTCACTGGAACCAGCGAGTATTACATCTTAAACGGAATGCTTGCCTCACACGTTACTAGGTAGCTCAGTTGGAACGAGCGCAAGACTCCGAAGTTATCAGTTTGCTGTGAAGGTGGTTCGAATGACCTGCATGTACTAATTTTTTTTACCGTGCAATCCTCACAATTTACAAATTATTATTCTTAAAACGGTTATATATTCATTTTTATTGCTTTATTTATGTTTTATGGCATTGTTTGATGTTTCTTTATTGGTGAACTACAATTAGGAAGTTGTTTAAACATATCTATAGGTAGGTGCAATTGAAATAAGTATCACGTATACACAGGGTTGAACAGATCTACAAGCTACTGTAATACGTTGAAGAAGGGTTTCTGGATTGTCCAGCTCCTCAGCATAAATGCGTTCTTTTAAATAACCCCAGAGAAAGAGGTCAAGGGTGTCAGATCAGGTGATCTGGCAGGCCAGGGGACTGGTCCTTGTCTTCCTATCCAATGACCAGGATGTGCAGCATTCAAATGATTGCAGACGACCCTCGACCGATACGGAGGAGCGCCGTTGTGTTGAAACCACATCGTCATTCGCTCCTGCAGTGGCACATTCCCTAGTAATAAGGGGTGAGCTACGGAGGAATTTCAGGTAGCGTGCTCCTGTTACATTCCCCTCGAAGAATAGTGGTTCAACAAGGTGGTCTCCCAAGATTCCACAACAGACATTTACACCCCACGGCTCTTAGAATGCTGCCTCCCTTACCCAATAAGGATTATCAACCCTCCAATAGCGCATATTGTGACGATTTCCAGTTCCATTGTTGTGGAATCTTGATTCGTCAGAAAACAATATCCTGGATGCAAATCCCACATCACTTGCTACTCGCTCCAGCAACCATTCACAAAAGATCACTCGAGTTTCGAAATCTCTCCCGAGAAGTGCTTGGTGTAGGTGCAAACCATAAGAATGGAACTTATTAGTGTCATTATTCGTACAGAAGACTCGCTGATGTTCACCTCCTGAGCAGCTACCCGGCTGTATGCGGATTGTTCTGGGTGGCATTCAAAACTGCTTCTGCATTAACACCCGATGTTGCTGGTGCGTATCTATGAGGAGGCATTCTTGCAAGTGATGCTGTTACACGCAGACGCCTTTCAACATTCCGGAAGCTGTTTGCTGTTGGTTGTCGTCTGTTCCGAGATATTTTCTTCGGTGTATTTGTTCTTACTTCTCCGTAGATCAAAAGCATATCTACGTACTCGTCTGTCGAATACATAATGAAAGACTGGCACAAAATATTGTGCGACAGCATACGTGTGGAGAACGCAGGAGCCGGCATTTGCAACACAATACATCATGCCAGTCCAATGGGCCAGAAGTCATTATAACTGGTAAATTACAAAATGCAGACAACCAAAAACGATTTAAATCATGCCCTAAACCGTCAGGGACTTTATAATTATATTATTGTGAATAAGGTTTCCAAGTTTTGATGAGCATAATAAAATAAAATTTTAAAAAAAATTACATTACAGACACTCGAACCTATGACATTGGGGCTTAACGCAGAGGACCCGTCACAATCCTAATCAGCTATTTCGAGATTTAGCTGTAAGCGCGCACCGCGTTCAATAGTAGAACTTGCATGTCTGGCGTTAGGCCATTGCCACCTCGCAAGTTTGCACGCTTGTTTTAGCCTTTTAAGACAGTTTTAATCATTCACTGGGCGTTTTAATATTATTACTTAAATGGAAAAAGCTGTTATGCATATTAATTGAGATGCACGAGGCGTAGTTCACGCAAAAATGTAAATAAACTGTTATTTAATAATATGTCCGTTTTGACTGTACGGGTCCATGATGGATGGGGCGTGTCTCTAAATATTTGGCAGCCAACCCCTGTTCTAAGTACAAGAATCCACCATTTTCTTTTTAGCTGACGTTGTTAGCGTACCCATATGATAGGTCCATTTTTTCCGAGGCGTTTACTGAATTACGTTGCTATGTATACTCTGTCGGTCTGGGTGGCTCAGTTGGTTAGACGCTGGCCTACTGTTCCCAAGGTTGCGGGTTCAAACCCGGCCCAGGCCGATGGTTTTTAAGTGTGCTTAAAAACGACAGCTCCATGTCAGTAGATTTACTGGCATGTAAAAGAACTCCTGCGGGACAAAATTCCGGCACACCGGCGACGCTGATGTGATCCTGGCAATTGACAGCGTCGTTAAACAACAACATAAACATAAGCTATGTATACTCGAATAAAACGTTTGTAAAATCGGTCGGAAACCGGAATTCGCTCTCAGTAAACGAGTCGTATGTTTTTGAGGTGTACTTTAGCGAGGAGTACGTTCTGTCCCTTAAGCCGGTGTTGCTCTCAATTTTGCGCATTCCTCTCTTTAAGAACGTCAAGCAATACATTTTAGTAAGCGCAAAACTGAACTAAGGTGCACATGCCGGTAGATGGGTGGCCTACCTTCCAAAAAAATAAGGCGCGGCTGACTCACCTGGTATTAATAAGAAATGGTTGAATATTAGTAGAAATAGATCTATAGTTGAAATGTTTTGTAAAGACAGTAAGATAGCAGGAAGATGTTTACATAATGTGAAAAATAAATGGATTTGGACAGTAAATAGAGTTGAATAATAAGATATAAGTGCTGGAATAAGTTAGAATTAAGGAATTATTGTAGAATATGGATATGACTGGCAATGAGCCAGGGCTGAACACCGGTCATATTCACATGTATATATGTAGCTTGGCAATAAATAAATTTAAAAAATATATATATTCAACTCCGAAGATAAGTGCAATCGTCCAGTCATGTTAGCACAATGTGTGTTTCGCTACAGGTAAGCTTATTTATAAATTTAATAATATTTTCTCTCTTAGCTCTACTTTTGTTACCAGTTCTATCACCACCCCGACGTTCATTGGCCAATTCACCAGTGTTATAAAATATTTTACCAATACATGTCACTTGATATCTCGATACCTGCAAAACACCCAGGAATGCTGCCAAGCTTAGCGGTACCAGTTCTTTATTGTGATTGCGAATGTAGTATTTGACTCGAGCTGCTTTTCTCTGATATTTATTATTTTTTGAACGTCGCCTCTTCACTGGCTGCATACTTAACTGATTCAAAATAAAATTGTCCTGATAAACTTTATTTGATTCTTTATAGAAACGAGAATTAAATCTCCTGGTATCCTGTAAACTGAGTGTTCGGCATAGTAATGCTCCTTTAGTATGTTGACATGCGGGGAATCCAGGAAACCCTTTTGCAGCATATCAGAAACAATAAAAATGTTATTGAATTTTGACTTTCCAAAAATGCATAAACCAATAAATTATTGCATATTATTCTCAGTATTTCACTTTCCTATTCATAGCACAGTCATTCAAAACAATATAAAGAAAAGTTCAGTTTGACTGGGGTTAGGTTATACACTTACCTATCTTTTTAGCCTGAGCTCTTTTCCATCTATCTGGCTGGGAACTCTCTTCCTTGGAATTTCTCCAGCTGCCTTATTGACTGGTGTAACAGCCAATGAATCCATTATATAAATAAATTTCACAATACTTTTATGAAAATTTCAGGAACACAATATTCAACAAGCTCCCATAGTAGTATAAACAACTGATAATCACATGACCTAATGAAAGCTTCCTATTGTTTGAGAGGAGAATGAAACTTTAGCAGCCAAAATGGTGGTGGAGAATGTGAGTTTTGCAACCACATCCAATTTTCTTCCCTTCTTTAATATAGGAGAATGTCAGTTTAGTTATATAATTTGACTTCATTCACATGGAGATCAACATTTAGAACAGGAATACGCAAAAAAAAAAAAAAAAAAAAAAAAAAAAAAATGTATTTCACCTAAGAGTGGAGAATGTGTTTTGCAGTTAGACCCTTCACATGCTTGCTAGTCAATAAGTATGCATTTGCTGTTGAAACTTCCGTCTCGCACTCTGTTTGCATGTAAAATTCAGGATATTAAACAATAACGTAGCACAATATGTAGCATAGGACGTCATGATGTTGCTCTTTATCCTTCGATAAAGACATTCCCTCTATGCATATACAATAGTGAAGACGCCGCTCTGTATCCCTGTGTATCCTCGAAAGCATATCTGCTTTTCAAAGGACTGTAAGCAGAAAATATGCTTCTGTGGAGAACGGCAATGTTTCTTGGCCTGTTGCGATAGACCGGTGCTTTTAGATGTCCCCAGAAAAAGAAATTTAGGGGTGTGAGGTACGGCGAACGAGGGGGGCAGGATATAGACCCGCCGTGGCCAATCCATCTCCGTGGATAGGCAAGATGGAGAAAAGTCTGCAACATTAACTCATAATTAACGTCTGGGGATTTAGTAAAAAATTCGTCTTTAGTTGTGCACAAGATCGTATATTGCATTGTGAGTTATTAAACAACCTGTGCTGCTGGTGCTTAGTCACGCTGCATTGGCCACAGTAAGCAGACAGAATACGCTGCGAGTGCAAACAAATCATACATAAGCAAGGACGTCCAAAAACAGTTACAACAGATGCACTGCTGGCAGACTATGGCTGTGAGCATCTTTCCAGATTCGACCTGAAGGTGGAATACTTCTATAGGTGCATCAGAAACTAAAACGCATTTTACAGAAAATATAGGTTATTCTACGTCTAGTACCATTGCAGATGAACTAGAAGGTTCTAGACAAAATGTTAAGTCAAATAATGGCACCTTATTTTGGTTTAAATTGCCTCAATCACGTCATGCGCTATAGAGAGAAGCTTTTCCCAATACACATCGTGTTTGGAGGATAATAGAAGATCATTTTCGTTTGAAAACTTAAAAATGTATATTTTTAGTCATTGTAATAAAGAATATGTGCACATATAATGTATAATATGATCATAGTAAATTATCTTTTCATTTACTCTGCGCATTGTTAATATCACCAGTTGTTGAAGAGCATAACGAAGGAAGGACTTAACGAAACGCGCTCTACATAAATACTAGTTACTAATGGAGCATGGGGTATTAGTTCGACTCAAGTTAAATTAATTTTGTGCTTCACTGTATCATATTCTTGCATATTAAGAATTATTCGACATAACTTAAGGAAGGACCTAATAAAACCCATTCTAGGTAAATATTAACAATTATTCGAGCATTGAGTATTAGTTACGCCTTTCTTATGTTTACGAGACAGGTAGCGTGTAGCCCCGTCACTACTAACCTGTTGTAATGATTTTGTAGTCAAACCTCCGGGCCTTAGTCATAATGTGCCAGTGCGTCATCCAGCTCCAGCCAGAACCGACGAGATACCTAAAAGTTCACCATCCATTAGTTGACTCTGCAGGAGGTTTAGGAAACGTTGTACATTAAAATTGCCAACCAAGAAAGCTGGCCAAATAAGAACATCCCCTAAATTACCTCGCCATACATTCAGCTTCCACTGATTCTGGGTATGATCCCCACGGAACCACGCATAGAGGATTGCGATCTACTAACTACAACATGTGCCGGTTTACATTGCCAATATTAGTGAAGGTACATTGGTTTGATCAAAGAACTTTTCTGATGAAGTCTGTATGCTATTGGAGACAGCATGTCATCGTATAGCAATAAGTAGTTCTGGTTTGAATATCATTTTCTGTTAACTGTTACACCAGCTACATAAGTTTGCACGGGTCTTCTGTCCTCGGAGTATTCGATGAATGGAAGTGTTGCCGAGTCTAGGGCTTGTCTGATGCACATGTACTGGTGCTTGCGAAATAGAGCTACGGCATCTACCTGACACCTATCAACAACCAGTCTGACCCTTGGTACACGGACTGCTCGTAGAGTTCCGTGCGGCTGCAGTTTCGCAGCTGTGCACCGGAAGACATGAAGTGAAGGTAAACGACGTCGGGAAACCGTTGTTGATATAGTCTGTGCAGTAGTGCGATTCCCTCCAGTCTAACCAACTGTTTGTACTATCGCTACGTATTCGTCGATATTGTACATCTTCGGTACCTTACTGGTGAATGCCGCCCTGGTATGAGAGAGCCATCGTATTCGTCTGGACTAATAACACGCTTTCTTGAAACGCCTAGAAATAAGAGCATAATTAGTAAAGCAGTATGTATTACAGCAGTGCTGTCCAACTTTCTTATGTGCTCGGACACCTTTAACTCATGCCTAAGAAGGCACGGACGCCATCACAACCACCGTTAGGGCAAGTGCCCTTCTTTTGAGAGGAAAAAGGGAAAGTACTGATTAGGAAAGTAATGAATACGGACTCAAGTGTACAAAAACATACTTCATGGGTGTGTGCTGGGAACATATTTGGAAGGAAATCGTTTTGTCTTGAAATTTGAATTAATATTAGAAATCGTCGGAGTAAAAAGTTTACTTATGAAGGGCGCCAAAAAATACATCACGGGCGGGCGCCGCGTTGGACAGCGCTGTGTTACTGACATAAAAATCTGCAGACTGAAGCGGAATTTGATTTCCGAACTTCGTCATTAGAAATCCTTCGACTTAACCTCTTGTACACAAAGCACAGTTGCGGATATATAGGCTAAAATATCTATCAAACAGATAGTCTTTACATTTCTAATTCATAACGAACGAGACGTGTTATTGTTCTTGTTCTTGTTCTTCTTCTTCTTCTTCTTCTTCTTCTTCTTCTTCTTCTTCTTCTTCTTCTTATTATTATTATTATTATTATTATTATTATTATTATTATTATTATTATTATTATTATTATTATTATTATTATTATTATTATTATTATTATTAGTATTATTATTATTTAGGTATTGTGGATTATTAAATCAATATTCAGGATTATAGACATTGTACCTTACTACTAAACCAATAATAAATACAGTGTATCAGTTAATCGAAGTAACAATCGAATCTAAACGTTAATACACAAAATACACTTGTTTAATATTCGGTGACAGTGTTAGCAATACAGGAAATCTTGTACACAAAAGAACTGAAACGGAAGCAATTAGTAATACTTAATTTAGAGGAATTTTATCATCCCTCCAATTGTCATGTGGGTAGCCTACTCTAGCAAAGCGGACGGTGATTCGGGAATATTCTGTCGCTATGTATGATGAACATTTTAATTGGCCTTCTAAGCCAGTTATAATCAGAAGGATAAATAAATGAATAAATAAATAAATAGTAATACAGTATATCACCAAGATATTGGCAAATGTGTTACTATTTGAATTTGTTTCCATGTGCGTGTTTATTGGGAGTTACCCAGTTGAAGTGGATTAAACTTTGTATAGAAAGTCTGCAGAGTCATTATGAAATGCTAATGGCTGTAGCAAATCATGTGAGCATTAAGCATTTTTTTGTCCCTAAAACAAACTCGTAAGCGGCAACATAACATCATATTTCAATTGCATTTGCAGCACTTTGTGTGTTGCAGTCTGGTATTTAGCTGAGATTTTAGGTAACAGTACTAATTATCGTACATTTTTAGCAAACACTCTCCATACAAAAACCAGTCTTAAGAATTGAAACAAATTACATCCATGAATATGAATATAGTGTTTGTTAACATGTGTGCCCTTTCTACCGCTTATACGTATATGGTAAGTAGACAAAGTACCTATTGTTTCTGCCCACAAATTCTATACCGAGATTTCACCGGAAATATAGGTTTTGAGGCCCCCTGAGCCTAAAATAAGCATTTTTGATAAAAAGATCTGTGTGACTGTGTGCACGTGTGTAAATGTGTGTGTCTGTGATCAGCATTAGTTTTTGTTTTATCAACAATGGCTCAAATTATTTTTATTAAATACCATATGTTTAAGATATGTGCATGACAAATAAAACGTGTACCTGGAATTTTCTTGGAACAGCCTTCGGCTTTTGTATAGTTGGTAAAGCTAAAGCTAAAAATGTGGAGCGCGTTAAATCACACAAGTTACGTCAAATAACAATTTTTGTGTGGCGAACCATTCATTATTGGTTTGAATTTTCAAATGCTTCTACTTTCTTGAAGTAAAGTCACTATTTGCTTTACTTGTACTCATGCACGGAGCATGGAATTTCAAAGCCATCATATAGATAGCAATCCAATTTTAACCTACTATCGCTTTAACCTACTGCATAGTTCTTGTACCCAAAAGCTACGAGAATATAATACTGTTTAGTACTGTGTAATAAAGTTGTATCTTGATTATCAAAAAGTAGGACTATCTATAATATAATAATAATAATAATAATAATAATAATAATAATAATAATAATAATAATAATAATAATAATAATAATAATAATAATAATAATAATAATAATAATAATAATAATAATAATAATAATAATAATAATAATAATAATAATAATAATAATAATAATAATAATAATAATAATAATAATAATAATAATAATAATAATAATAATAATAATAATAATAATAATAATAATAATAATAATAATAATAATAATAATAATAATAATAATAATAATAATAATAATAATAATAATAATAATAATAATAATAATAATAATAATAATAATAATAATAATAATAATAATAATAATAATAATAATAATAATAATAATAATAATAATAATAATAATAATAATAATAATAATAATAATAATAATAATAATAATAATAATAATAATAATAATAATAATAATAATAATAATAATAATAATAATAATAATAATAATAATAATAATAATAATAATAATAATAATAATAATAATAATAATAATAATAATAATAATAATAATAATAATAATAATAATAATAATAATAATAATAATAATAATAATAATAATAATAATAATAATAATAATAATAATAATAATAATAATAATAATAATAATAATAATAATAATAATAATAATAATAATAATAATAATAATAATAATAATAATAATAATAATAATAATAATAATAATAATAATAATAATAATAATAATAATAATAATAATAATAATAATAATAATAATAATAATAATAATAATAATAATAATAATAATAATAATAATAATAATAATAATAATAATAATAATAATAATAATAATAATAATAATAATAATAATAATAATAATAATAATAATAATAATAATAATAATAATAATAATAATAATAATAATAATAATAATAATAATAATAATAATAATAATAATAATAATAATAATAATAATAATAATAATAATAATAATAATAATAATAATAATAATAATAATAATAATAATAATAATAATAATAATAATAATAATAATAATAATAATAATAATAATAATAATAATAATAATAATAATAATAATAATAATAATAATAATAATAATAATAATAATAATAAGCCTTTGTAAGAATGGTTTGTACAACAGTGAGTAGAGCATATGAATTCAACACATTGTTTTAATTTGGAGAAATATCTTAAGGGTGCCCACAAATCTGACATCTGTGGGCACATGCCGATGGTTCTGGGATGTTTAAAAAGATCTCGGTTTCAATAAATTTAAAAGGATAAAATAGTGGTATGTCGTAATCTGTGGAGTAAAATACTTTTAATCCATTGAAGACTAAAAGCTTATACATGCGCCGTGAAATCTAACCTCCGCGTGACAAGCGAGAGGAATAAGCACTACACCAAGTAGGTATTGTTCAGAAGGAATAGTAGTCTATGAACACTAAGCTGCCGTCCCGGATTCCATTAATGTTATATTCCACGTAGATAATAGCGATAAAAGCGAAATAAAAGCGAGAGGCAGCATATTTATTTTGTCTCGGCAGTTTGCGCTCAAGTATATCTGTATTTTATTGCAGTAATTCTTTTAACCAGCAAAGTTACAAAGCGTCGTTCGAAAATATTGCAATTTGATTTCGAAAACTCTTTAGCTTTTAACTGTACTTAAGTTTGCACCGATTTTATCTAAATTTAAAATGTGTCAACATATTTTGATCAATTTCTACATATGACTTTGCAGAGACACGCGAGTTGTTTCCCCATAAACAAAGAAATCTGCATGAAGAAAAAATCAACAGTTGTATACCCTACCCCTGTGTTCAGTATTAGGGTCTTTGCTCTTTCTGATCTATTATATAAACGACCTATCACATTATATGTTAAAGAATGTTGCAAGTTCCGTTGTGTTCACTGATAACATTAGTGTGCTGGTGACCAGCAAACAATTTAAATGAGTGTACGAGTATAATTAAACTGAATTATGTTTTGAACGCTTTGTCATATTGGTTTAAATCTAATAAATTGTCTGTAAATCTAGACAAAACAAAAGTTGTTAAATCCTTAACTCAATCGAACATCACACATTCCGATAGAAATCGGGGTAATGACATGTTATTAGAACAAACACACAGCATTAGTTTTGTGGACCTTCAAGTAGACAGATATTTAGATTGGAAAGCTCACATCAAGTATATCTTACCGAAACTCAACTCTGCTGTTATGTTATCCGAGCACTGGTAAATGTATGCTCAATAGATACGCTTAAATTAGTATATTATGTATGCTTTAACTCTTATCATGGAATATTATTTTGGGGCAACTCTGTAGAAAGTAAACAAGTATTTCTCATGCTAAAGAAAGTGTAACAATAATTTCAAAACCCATATCTGGCACGCTTACAGATATCTTTTTAGAAGACTGAAAATATTAGCCCTACCTTGTGTGTGTGTGTGTGTGTGTGTGTGTGTGTGTGTGCATATATATATTCTCGACCTTGAAATTCCTATTATGCAATCGAGCCATATTTATAACAAACAATTAAGTTCAGGAGATAAACACTAGACAAAAGGATAACATCTTTCTTGCTTCCATAAAGGTGTATACTATGAAACGACAAAAATATTTAATGCCCTTCCTAATAATCTTAAGAGAAAAGCTGACACCTTAAATGCTTTTAAAATTGCTGCTAAGTACCTATGCTCAAAGTCGTTTTATTCTGCACAAGACTAATTATCCTGCTAATGGTTATGTAGCTCTATAAGTCGCAGTGGCGCAGCCTGACTATCGGACTCGGTATGTAATCCAATTAATATTGTAAAATGCGTTAAAATATGACCCAACCTAAACAGAATTGCCCTTTGGAGTTTTCACCTTTTATCACTGGCTGAAAGAAGTGTTCGATAATATTGGAGCATGCTTCAAAAGAGAATCTGCCTTTGTATCAGAACTTACATATGTAAATCAAATAAACCTCTCTTCAACATTTCCGTCAACATTTGTATAACGAACGTTACAGAGTTGTTCTTCAATATGAATGTCTGGAGTTTCATCTAGTGTTAATTAAATAAATAAGGCATAAGAAATTTGTTTCTTAATTCCATCTGTCATGGAGTTGTAATTAAGTCATTCTGAAGGTCAGGTGAAGTTGCACAAAAACAGTAGAATTTTCCAAGTGCTCTTTAAAAGAGGCGTCATATATTGCTAATGTACTTAAATATTCAATATAATTGTCCCTTTTTGAAGCTCCTTCATTGTCATTGTGACCATGAAAAACAAGGTCCTGGTTTCCTAGAAAACACACAGCCCGTGCAAAATGAGAAAGTAAAGTTCTGTTCACTTCATTGTTATGCTCTTCAACAGAGAGTTTATACTGATTATTTAATGAAAATTATATTCTTGGGGTTATTCCGAACATTTTAGTTGTTTTTCGCATATTATGTGATTACAAGGATGATTGTGCTTCTTGGCTGCCTTATAAATGTTATTTCAATTTCAAAAACGCCTTTCCTTTGAGAAAAGATCAACATTTACCTATTTAACGTATTACGACACACCTCTTTCATGAACTTAGATGTTGAAATGCCTTATACATTCTTAATATTTGTCGTAATGCTGAGTGCGGGCTTTGGATTTTTAGAGAAATGTTAATGTTCGGGAGCTTCTTACGTTCAGTTTGTCGATCACACAAAAGTTTATTTTAATTTTCCTTGCAACAACGACACGGAAACCAAGGTTTTGTTTACGCTCTAGCTGTGATTCATGTTGTGGTGTCATGTATGTAACTGCCTGTCTTGCATAACTTCGTCTGCCTTCGTCCCAGAATCCGCTCAAATCTTAACCTACATTTTGCTTTAATAGTAAGTAACCAAGTGTCCAAATCATGCTCAGATGACCATAATTTAAGAGTACAAACACAAGAAGCAAAACAAATCTCGAATTACTTTCTATTCCCGACTATAAATGCAGTACTGTTAGCACGAATCTTAAGGCGAGATATGATCTGGGCATTTACATACCTTGGCTCAGGTGCATAACACCAGTTTCTTGCAGGTGACGACAGATGTCGTTGACCCAAGCTGTGTTTCGGAACCATTCGGAAATTACTGCTGCAGAGTGATGCAAATTCAAATCATAATGTTTAGGAAAGCTTAGTTTCTAATGCTATGAAAACGATTAGGTACACACAATTATAATGAACACCAATTTGGCAAGCGGTTTGAGGAAAATTACAGGGTATGTAACATCTCACATCCATTGACGCTACACCCCTGGTAAGTCGTGTCTAGTTCTTTTAGTGACAGCTCATTGCCAATTACACTTAGTGCCTGCTTGGAAGCTATTCTAATGTTTATGCATTGAAGAAGTGACAATAGATGCCATACATTGCAAACCAAATATAACAAAATGTTGAGACGTACGGGCTGTAAGAGCCTAGTGAAAGTTTAAAACAATCAAATATTGCATTTTATATGCAGCCAACTTGTATTTGTAGACACATATTATGTTAGTCTTGTAAATGCAGGGAATATTTAATTTTCTTACATAATTACAAAACTATCCCTGCCCTGTTTTCATATTGCCTTATGTAATATGCCTTCTTACATTCATTATTCAAATTTAATGTTTATGTACATATGCAATTAAATTGTACATTTTCTTCTCATGTTCAAATTTCACAGGCCTTTATGGCTACTAATGAAGTCACTGAATGCTATCAAATCTAATATGCTCTGCAATTCGTGCTGTAGCTCATAACGACGAACTGCCTGTTCCTGAACCGCCAGAAAATGTTTCTGTAAGCTATGATGAAGTTAGCAGTGTTTCCATAACTAAAGATAAACAGCCATCAATTTCATGAGATGCAAGTGCATCACCTTCAAATGACTAGATGACACAAGGGGAGGCTCAATGAGCTCATCGGAGATCTAGAACTTCCTAAAATTAAGGCAGAACTTTTGGTACAACAGAGGAAGTACCTACACTCCGTGCAAGTGTCAACATTTCGCACTAGAAATAAAGAATTTGAGCAGTTTTCTAAATCGACATTTCGAAGGCAGTACTTTTGCATAATTTAAACAAGCTTCCTTCCATTCCATTAATACGAAAGAAATAAGTACAAATTTGAGAAATATTCTGATTAGTAGTAGACTTTACGAGATACCAGTGGGAAGTGCGTGAGGATTTTAAAGTTATTGCCATTTTATTAGCTATGTAAATGATGTTTCTTTGCGAGTGGAATGGCCGTGCTAGAGACAAAACATTACTCTCAGAAAAGTTGATCCATGAGAATCATCAACTCCTCCAGTGAAAAATGTACTTTGTGTACCATTGATAGAGAGAAACAAAGTTTTGTTCGCAGCACCACATACAGAACTGGAGCTTATTAACAATTTAGTCAAAGCTTTAGATACAAATGGCTCTGCATTCACTTAAGTCAGAACTTCTCCAGGCTCACTTGTGACAAAGTGAAAGCAGGTGTGTTTATCGGTCCACAGATTAGAGAACACTGTAAAGGCAATGATTCGAATTAGTGCTAAATAATGAGGAGTAATCAGCTTAGCAATCATTTAAGTATCTCGCACAATTTTATGGGGAACTTAAAAGCTTATACTTTGAAATAACTTGCGGATGATCTGATGTGCTCATATGAACAGCTGAAGTGTAATATATCACCAAGAATGCACTTTTTGAAATCACTTAGATTTTTTTCACCAAATTGTGGTGATGTGAACTATGAAGGTGGTGAGCGATTCCACCGGTATATTTCAGTGATGCATCAAGGATATAAAGGAAAAAGTAGTGCTACGGTGATAAATGATAATTGGTGAATGTTGAAAAGGGACGCTCCTGCAACACAGTACCAGAGACAGGATAAAAAGTACTTTTTAAGGTAATCGATTTTTTTCATGACTTCAGATTTCGTATTGTAAGATACAGGTGTTAAATGCTCTTATCTCAAAAAAGAGAGCTAATAAATAAATTTAAAACACCATTTTCGTGTTCAGCGACCCTAAAACCATACAGCAAACTTATTTTCTTCACCATGACATTGAACTTTTGAAATTTTGTTGACTAATGTACTTGCTCCGCGCTAGCATAAATACGAGGGTCGTTCAATAAATTATCTACCTGAGCATGAAAATAAAATCTGATGATGAAATTCACCTGATTATTTTCAATGTAGTTCTCTTTAACTATAATGCACTTAGTCCACTTCTCATCCAGTGATCGAAAACCCTCAAAAAAAAAAAAAAAAAAAAAAAAAAAAAAAAAATGAAACATCTTGGGTGTCAAAATACCCTGTTACAACTGACTTGACTGCACTGTCATTAGGGAATTGTTGCCTATGCAGACATTTTTTAAGGTTTCTGAACAGAAAGTAGTCACTGGAAGTCAGGTGTGGAATGTAGCCACACTCCTGTATATGCGCGACTTGTGTGTGTGGCTGCATTGTCATGAAGCAGCAGAACACCAGCCGACAACTTTCTATGGCATTTCTGTTTGATATTCTCGCATAAAGCCAACGTTGTGGAAGCATAGATGTTTCCAGTAATGGTTGTCTTGTGTGGCATAAATTCTAACAGTAGAACACCTTCTGAGTCCCCAAAAAAGTGTTGCCATGATCATTCCAACTGATTGTTGCACACAACATTTCTTGTGTTTCCATTGCATGGGCTCTTGTTTGGTCTCTGGATCATGATGATGAAGTCATGTTTTATCCCCTGTAAAAATTCTTGAGAAGTTTTCTGGGTTTGCTGTTAGCATGTCTAAATTCTCGTGTCGGCATGCTTTCTGCTCAAGTGGAAACATTCGTAGCACATATCGGGAACTGATCTTGACATCGTCAAGACTGCATGAATGATGCTGAAAACTATGCCAGCTGAAATGCCCAGTCCATGAGCTATAACCTTGACCTTAACACGATGATCTTTCAAAATC
The DNA here is from genome assembly GCA_030765045.1 of Tenodera sinensis. Taxonomy (NCBI): domain Eukaryota; kingdom Metazoa; phylum Arthropoda; class Insecta; order Mantodea; family Mantidae; genus Tenodera; species Tenodera sinensis. The sequence goes on from CM060964.1 coordinate 180,448,873, forward strand.
ATGTCCTCCATTTTTGGCACATTCACTAGTCAACTTGAACGTGGATCATCTTCAATCGATTCCCTGCCCCACTTGAATTTCTTGGACCAAAACTTTACTTGATAGTAAGACGGTGAAGCATCACCATATACAGCATTCATCCTTTCATGGATTTCTTTTTACTTCTTCCTTTCGTTTGTGAGGGACTTTATCGTGGAACAAAGTTCGAAAACCCTCGTGTGCATTGTACACCCGCACGCCGCTGCACTTGCCATCCTCCCACGGTCAGTATTTACAACAGAATGGTTTGTAACTGGGTCTATGACATGCCAAAACATGTTCCATCCATCATGTGCAAGATCACACCTGATGTAGCAATATAAAATACTGGGTAGATTACTTATTGAACGCCCCTCGTACACAGCTAGAACATTTGAAGAGCCCTATAACATTCCACGTGTTGGAAGTTCCATAAATATCTCCTCACGTTATTTACAAAGAGGTGCATACGGCGCCAAGTAACGGTGCTAGGATTGCCTTGATTTTATTGTTGCTGAACTATAAAGTTCTCTTGGATTGCATCCAATGTGTTTACCTCTATCTCTCCCTCCCACTACTTTTACCTTTCCGAATCAGCTTTTGAAAGTAGACATTCATTTATATCATTTCACTAAGAATTGCAAACTTTTTGGAACAAATATTAAGTAAAGCACACAACAAAATAGAATAAATGAACATTCATTAGAAATGTCAAGACACAAGGCGTATGCCTAACTTATTAATTTAGTATTTTATGACCCATACAAAATAACACAACACTTAAAATAAGTTTCTGAGCTTCCGTTTTTATTCATCCTGTGAACCAGAACCAGTACGATTTATTAAAGAAACTGCACAGGATTAATTACAAGCGTCAATATACAAAGCACCTGGCCATGATTTTTAGTCACAGTGTATGGAACAAGTGTCTGTCCACCTTAGTTTGCAGCAAAAACCAAATCAATACAGTTTGATATTCTAATATACACAATAGTGTATGTATTATTCACTCAATTTTACAACGTGTGACATTCTCTGACAGTCAAATACATACATATCTTATATAGGTATATATTTTGAATATGACTAATTTGCTCGATCTGCCGAACACTATTCTGGTCTATTCATTCACAGTCCTTTTTGTAAAGGTGTTGTAGTGATGGCTTACATCCCATCTTCCACGTTGTTTGTAGTCCTCGTTTTTCTTGCCGGAATCCATCCGAAAGCAGTTTTTGGCTTTCTTCATTCGTTCGCATATCAAATGTACATACCATACTAGTATCGTTAAAACGGAATATTTCTATTATAATATGCATTATATTGCTTCTAATGCTTTCTTTTCGTGAAATTCGAGCAAAACGCTTCTGAACATCCATTTTCACCATTGCCAACAATTTTGTGTGTATGCATTATATATATGTCCCATAAAGAACAGAATTTTTAAATTGATCGCCTCTTTCAATTTCTTAGTTTGCTGAACCTGAAATTTAAGCAACTGTCATCTGTTTATATTGCGATTTGTCATTGTCAGATATCATTTTGCATTTTATTAGCTAAAATGGAGCGATAAACAAAGGATCAACGCATCCAGATTTTGAAAGTGCATTTCAAGTATAGCGAGTGGTATACAGAGACTGTTCGAAGACTTCTTGTAATTTTTGGTAGGCGAAATTCACCTAATGTGTCATCGGTATACAGGCTGGTAAGGAAAGTTTAAGATACAGGATCGACAGTGAACATCAAATCACCTGGAGGTCCTCGTTCGTGTCGATCGGTAGAGGATCTCGCTCTCTTTCGTTCACGGTTTTATGGCTGCACTTGGAACTTGGAACTTTTGCACTCCCGTTGAAACAATAAGGTTGCTGAGGTCCCTGCTCGTCTCATCTCTCGCAACGGCGATCAAAATTGGCCACCGAGACCGTCTGATTTGACACCATGTGACTTTTTTGTGGGAGTATGTCATATCTTGTTTTTATGTGAACAATCCACAAACCATCCCCCAACTCAAGGCGGAAATTAGACGTGCTATGGGTCAAATTCAAGCGGAACTTCGTCCTAGAGCCGTCGAAATTGTGTCCACAGAGTGAATGTGTACAGACTAAGCCTTGGAGGACATTTCTGTAATATTTTATTTAATGTTTAATAGCAATATTTGTGCTTCATATTGACATAATGATATTAGCAATTTTCAAATAAATTATGTGTTTTATTATTAAATTAGAAATCGCGTTCTTTATGGTACACCCTATATTTTATGATTTCTTCGTTACATATGCAAGAACTTTATTTTCACATGTATACGAGGGGATTTAAAAAGTATTGCAACCATCTTCTGCTATGTTTGACAATAATGACAATAGTTTGACAACTATAATTAAAACAGTTGACAACAATGGACCTTAAGCTATCAAAATATGCATAAGTGCAAGCTTAAAAGTTGCTTAGTCATAGTCGTACAACCTGTTGAGTTGGGCTCTGTATCAATAGCTGCTGAAAAACATGGATATTTCTAAAGAAAACATAGATTCTAAATTTTCACGCGCTATAAATTATGTGAAGAGCAAAAAATAGATCTATGAGGACCTGGTAGCTGTTCATGGTGATCAAGTGTGCTCTTTGGATACCATAGCAAGACGGATTCGATCATATGAAGAAGGGTGAGAGAATTTGAATGACCACCCTCGCTCTGGCCGGCTTTGGGAACCTGTGAACGAGAGAAAGGTAATCAAAGAGTGAGGAACTTGGTGGAGGGAAATTGACATGCCACTGTCGAAATGCTAAGTAAGGAGATCAATATTGGTGTTGGCAATATTGACTGTATACTCCATGAACATATGAAGTTGTGAAAAATCTGTGCAAAATGAGTACCGCATTCCAAAGGCAGGAACTATAAGATTCTTACTTTTGCACTACTATGTGTCTCCTCACGGAACAGGAAACTCATTGTGAGGTCCTTAAGTCCAGTTACTTGACCATTCACCTTACACTTCTGGTTGTTTCCTCGTATTAAAACCCGAATTGCCGGAAAACTCTTTAAACGAGTGCAGGGCCTTGTTCAGACTGTAAATTCAGCACTGTTGATGATACCTCAGTCTGAGAACCGTGATCCTTTAGATGAATGGTTGCACTATCTGCAACTCTGTGTGGACAGAAATGGAGAGTACTTCGAAGAATTGTAAGGATAAGTTTTTGGATTTCATTAATAGCTTGGACTCTAAGGCGGCACTTGGAAAAGTTTTTGAATACCTCTCCTGTATGCGAGAGTAATGCTTATTCCTCATAAACCTAATGTTCGATTGATTCAGGTCGAATCGTCATAATACGAAGAATTCAATGAATGCTCGCAAAAAAACGGACTATCATTTTATCACAACACAGAAAGGTCTACCTTTGGAAATAACAGAACAAATCGTCCATAGAGTCTAGCATACTTGGTATATACATGTAGCAATACAGCCAACTTAAACAGTTACGCTATCTGCGCTGTCACTTGTTTAAACGGTCAAGTGAGCCTAATTCTGCTATAACAAAACAATACATTTTTCCATAACCTGATATAAAATGATAAGCATTATACTATTTCACTCATCACATAGAGTTCCATAAGGTTAGCCAAACTCACAGAGGATGTATTGAGTTTCTGTAGTAGATCGAAGCATATACATAACTTATTTTTTAAACACTAATGGTTAGCCCGCTTTTGTGAGCACCCATTCATTTACGAGTATATTCGCCCTATCTGACCAGACAATGTCGTTTTTACCAGGTAAATTGTCTTTACAATGACAATAATAAAGCCCAAGGGCAAACATTAAAAAAGCAGGAATATTTTTACCAAGACCAGTCTTTTCAAACCGTCAACTATATGTAACTTTTTCAGACTGAAATTATTGAATAACGTAAACTAAACTATTGAGCAAAGTCTCTCCATAAATTAGTCAACATTATATACTTCGAAATTCTCTAAAGCAGTGGTATTCAACCTTTTTTTTTTTTTTCGCATACTTACCAAGGCAATTTTCCATTCCAGCCTGTACCCTTAGGCTCAGTCCTATTCCACTTATGCATGACCATATATTTGCATATGTTCCTGGCCGGTTATTGAGATGACTGAGCTGCTTTTTTTGGACACCGATTCTTCTGTTCGTGGCTGAATCCTCATTAGTGCAAATATTAATGGTGATTTTGGTTTCAGCTATTTTCTTCGTTTCGTTTTGATTGCTATCAATGCACAGATAAGTACATGAGAATGGAAGAAGGTGTGTAATGGCAGTGTCACCAAGTTTAGTATACCTTTTGCGTGTCAAATTTATAAAATTCGAGCTTTCGATCATAAAAATCATGCTGGTATATGCACCAACAAGGTGGACGAGCCAGGTAGGTCTTGGCCAACGAGTGTGGAGAGCCCAGTGATTGGCCACTTGCTTAAGGTGGGGTGGCCCTCCTTGGATAGGGTTTCCCTGTAATGCCAATCAGCCTTTCTGATCTGCTTGAATTGTCTATGATGGTATGTTTTCCATCACACATCCTTCACACTCATTCCGGCATCCCATACATTGTGGACGTCGTGCGGGACAGGATTCGCACAATGTATGCCAAACTCACACCTCACCCAAACCAGCTGGTGAACACCCTGGGGCAATATGACCACCGCCTCCCTAGGCGGAGACAGAGCTACCGTCTACCCAAGGACGCCCTTGGCTGGTAGGTACCGCTTTGCCTTCATCATCCTCCGCACCTATCACCTATTCCTCTCGGTTTCCTGTCACTGGCACTGCATTGCTCGACGGCCATGGCTGACGAAGTAATCAGTAGGGTAATGGTCGCTTGGATGGCTAGACATCCAAGATCTGACAGATCCCGCCGCCAGTGACAATATAGGAACCCACCCTGCACCATCAGACATCACAAAGACAAAAAGCCTGTAACATATGACTACCTATACCACCTCACGGGTAAATCCGTAATTAAACGGATAGGTACCGTGGCCACCTTACTAGTTAACCCAGGCGACTAGTACTCACTCCTGGACTCCTCCACTCCTGGACTCCTTGATGGCTGGTGCCCAAACCATGCTTAGTTTGAGTCCAGAGTCTCTGTTGAAATTCGATGGATGTAATTTGCTTTCTATGGATTCCTTGATACGTCGATCAAAGTATTTGTTGGAACGGTCAAGAACTTTAGTGTCATCAAACTTTATTCTGTGTACATTACCAATACTGTGTTGTACCAGAGCTGATTTTTCAGGTTGCAGGAGTCTGATGCTTCGTTTATGCCCCTCGCGTCTCTCCGCAACGGTCCATCCGGTTTGGCCGACGTATACCTTTACACATTCACATGGTATACTGCAGACTCCCGGAACCTTGAGTCCCGTGGGGTCTTTAACTAGTCTTAAATGTTGCCGAATTTTCTTTGGGGCTGTAAAGAATGTTTCAATGTTGTGCCTGGAGAGGTTGCGTGAAATCTTGTTCGTTGTAGCGCCATAAAAGGGTATGAAGGCCTTAATATTGTCACTCTTTTTGTTGTTAGTAGGTGGTGGCTTGGATCTATTGTGTATAACTCTTCCATGGGCCTCCTTGATATCGTGGTCTGCGTAGCCATTCTGTTTTAAGGTGTTTTGCAAAAATTCTATTTCTTGATTTAAATGTTCCGCATACGTTATTTCAAAAACCCGGTGAAATAAGGTGGAGATGACTGTTTTCTTTTGTGTGGGGTGATGGAAGCTCGTCGCATCCAAGTACCGGTTGGTATGAGTGGGTTTCCTGTACAGTAGCAGTAGCAGTAAGAATTTTTTGTGAGATATGCAATGAACGTCTGTTGATTTAAACCACTGATCTTTTCAAGTACTAAATGTCTTGGAATGAACCACAAAATTCTGTTTCAGGGCATACTTCAAACTTTGAGGACCCTTTCTCTGGACACTATGACGCCGGAAGTATAGCACTTGCCTTTTATTCAGGACTCTTCGCCTTTGGAGGTTGGAACTTTCTCAATTTCGTCACAGAAGAGCTTCAGGATCCGTACACGTAAGTTGTAATACTACCTAAGAGTACCTAGAAGTGTTTTGCTTGAAAAGCCAGAGTGCTCACTTAAGGGGACACATTGATCAAAACCGAATATCAAAGCAACGATATAAAATAAATAAAAGGAAATAATCAGAATCAAAACCAGATATAACAATAGATATAAAACAAATAAAAATGAAGAAAAAAATAAAAGAACGGAGAGCACCAATACAACAGTCCCCGACCACCAACACCACCATCACCACCACCGCCACCACCACCACCATCACCACCACAACTTCCACCACCACCACAACCTCCACCATCACCGCCACAACCTCCACGACCACTACCGCAACCACCACCACCGCAACCACCACCACAACCTCCACCACCACCACCACCGCAACCTCCACCACCACAACCACCTCCACCTCCACCACAACCCCCACCACTACCACCACCACCACAACCACCACCACAACCACCACCACCACAACCTCCACCACCACCACCGCAACCTCCACCACCACAACCACCTCCACCACCACCACAACCCCCACCACTACCACCACAACCTCCACCACCACCAAAAAGGACGTTTCCGCCTCAAAAAACGGGCGATCAAACAGCGGCACAGTAAAATTAGTGAAGTATGAAATTAACACATGTTTTGCCGAGCACGACGGTTGGCAAGCACATAGTGGTGGCTTATAGTTTGTGAAGGTGAATAACATTATCTAACTGAATGTGGGGATTTAAAAAATGGAGAGAGAAAATCTGGGACAAGAAGTGGAACAATATAGGGGGAGGGTAATTTAGCTGCATTGAAAATGTTAACAAGCAAGCAGGAAGAAAGTAATAAGAAGCTAGGGGATTTCTTAATAAAAGTAAAAGAAAAATGGATACGGAAAGTCAAGGAGAAGAATTGTGGCATTGGGCATAAAATGAATTGTAGGGAGGCTTTAGTAAACGGAAGTAAGTGTTGCACAGCAGTGCTAAAGGCTAGAGTGTGCAACACAAGAGAAGGTGCCAGGCACTACAGTATTAAAATGGGGATTTGTGAATAAATGTATTGTAAATTACATATGGGATATGTACTATCTTTCACAAAAGTAAATTCCCACCTTCAGTGAGACCTGCGTGAAGGGTCACCTAGTTCTCAGGCGTACCTAAACAGATGATATGAGCATGAAATCAGTCATATACGTATGCTTCCCTTGCTGTTCAGAGGGAATGGCAGCCATTGCCTCACCTCGCAACTTTGAAAAGCGATATTTCAGCAATCACTCTAAATTAAACCGTAAATATTGCAAATTCAACGTTACTACGTCTGCAGAAAATGTTACTATAGGGTTCTTATTAAATAGTGGACCAGAAGTTAAAAACGATGTCAGTGTTGAGCTCTTTGCTTACCAAAGTAAGCTTAGTAATTCACTTAATCCTTGTGTTTAGTGTTAGCCGAGGGTGTGAGAACACTTTGACGTGTACCCAGAGTGGTGCCGTGAACGTGGATCGAATCCCGCCCACCGCAATTTTTTTTCTCCCCTTCCTTTCTGTTTTAACGGGAACATCGTTATTTATATAACCTGGACCAAATATATTATTATACAATATTATCATATTGCTGAAATACGATTGAAGCCAGTCAATCCAGAAATGACGGAAGTCGTTGCGTGGTTATGCGAAGGGATTAAAGGTACTGAGTGTCCGTGGTTCAAACCTCACCTTCTGCACACTTATTTTCTGAAATGGAAAATTAACCAATGACTTCAGTTCTCCGGAGCTTTTTATCAGGAATGCAGAATTAGAGTAAAGGCACACGTCTAGAAATTGAATGAATGGTCGCTTGGCAACATTGTGTAGTCCTTGGAAATAAGCAAAATGACAACGCCGTCAGGTCCAAAGGTTGCTTCAGGCTGAGGTAATCTACAACTGAATTGCATTCTAATACATCATTAACTATTTAATCACTGGCATCAAGTTCTTTTAACTATATACTTTTGCGATCAGTGATACCCCATTTTCTTTCGTATGCTATGTGACACACTGAATTCGTTTTCCTTCGATGTTTTGTGTGTTATTCTCGCATAGTATGATACTTTTGTCGTGTTACTGCATAAGAAGGCATAAATTAATGTAATCATACCGGGGAATTAAATTTTCTAAAATAATTATTTTATTTTATTGTTGCTGAAACATTTTATTTTTCGTGTATTTTTTTAACATGAACAAGATATAGTGCTTTCTTATATCCATTGTAAGCTAACGAAGCATTGACAGTACACGACGGAAGTAAATTCTTTAACATGTTAGTGCCCGTCGACATTTATAGAAAAATGCCTTTGAATGTGGGTTATTTAAAGGAAAATACTAGGTATTAAATTGTAGAAGAATGATTGACAGTTGAAATAGGCGTATTTCCTGTGTTGTCTACAGCGATTGTAATCGATACCTTCTAAAGCTTTAAGTTCTAAAATTTCTTGATTATTCGAAATCGTAGTGCTTTCATCAATAAGTAAACTAAATACACAACCTAATCCAAGTAGTTATGACCAACATTCCCGACTAATAATTTCAATATTTTATTGGCAATAAAACTGCTTATATTACCACGGCCGTGGTCTGAATGCAGCATTTGTCCGATATTTAAATGTTGCAGTTTACATACATCTAGGTACCGTCTTTCACAAAAGTAAATACCCAACTCCAGTGAGACCTGTGCGAAGGGTCAGTTAATTCTCAGGCGTTCCTAAATAGATGGTATGAGAATAAATTTTTCCATATTTGTTTCCCTTGCCGTCCAGATAGCATGGCTGCCATGGGCTCACCTCGCAACTTTGAAAAGCGATATTTCAGCAATCATTGCAATTCAACGGGCAAATATTGCAAATTCCACATTACCACACGTGCAGAAAAGACTATTATTGCGGTTTGAGCCAGAGGTAACAACGATGCTAGTGTTGAGTGCTTTGTTTACCAATGTAAGATGAATCGTCCACACATACGAGTACACAGTTCCTGAACTCAGTAGTAACTGAACCCGCTAAGGCGTGTCACCGCGGACCCGGAGTGACACACTGAACTTGGATAGGCTCGAATCCCATGTGGCGCATCTTTCTTCTTTCTTCTTCTTTTTTTTTTTTAGTTTGTTTTTTCTTCTTTTCCCTTTCTTTCTGTCTTAACGGGAACATTATTATTCATATAAACTGTGCCAAATTAGTATTACACAATATTAGCATATTGCTGCAATACGATTGAAGTTTTAGAACTGAAAGCCTTAGAAGATGTTGATTACAATTGCTGTAAATAAAACAGGGGATACACCTACTTCAGCTCTCAATCGTTCTTCCAGAAATTAATAACTGATATTTTATATTAAATATCTGCAATCAAAGACATTTCTCTATAAATATCGAAGATAATTAACATGTTAAAGAATTTACTTTCGTAATGTACTGTTAACATTTATTCAGCTTATAATTGATATAAGAAAGCATTGTATCTTGTCCATGTTAGAAAATATCGACATTCAGGAAAACTAAAGTATTTCAGGCACAAGAAACGAAAATAATTATTTTAGAAAATTTAATCACTCAGTATGGTTACATTCATGTATACTTAATTATCCAGTAATGCGACACAAATTTCATACTATGCGAGAATAAGACTCAAAGCATCGAAGGAAAATGACTTTAGTGTATTACATCCCATACGAAAGAAAATAGTGTAGGTATTACTTGGTCACAAAAATGCTTAGTTAGAAGAACTTGATATGTTAAACAGAATACAATTCAGTTGTAGACTACCTCAACGTGAAGCAACCTTTGGACCCAGCAGCGTTGTCATTTTGTTTATATTCAAGCACCTCACAATGTCGCTATGTGTCCATTAGTCACTTTCCAAACGTGTAACTTTTTCCTGATTCTTCATTCCTAATACAAATTTCTGGAGAACTAAAGACGCTGGTTAATTTCCCATTTCAGAAAATAAGCATGCAGGAGCGGAGGTTTGAACCACCGACGCTCGGTGCTTTTAACTCCTACCGAGAGTCATCCAAGGACTTCGGCTATTTCTGGGTCGAGCAATGTGCACTCTAATCATATCAGTTATATTCTGTCATTCACTTCTAACATGATATAACTCAGCCTTACAATATCCAGTGTAAACTAATGTAAATATTCAGAGTGCATGACGGAAGTGAATTCTTTAACATGGTAATAGTCTTCGATATTTATAGAAAGATGCCTTTAAATGTGGGTATCTAAAGGAAACTGTTGGTTAACATTTCTGGAAGAATAATTGACAGTTGAAGTAGGCGTATTCCTTGTTTTATCCGCAGCAATTGCGATCAATGCCTTCTATAGGTTTTAGTTCTAAAATTTCAATCGTATTTCAGTAATATGATAATACTGTGTAATAGCATATTTGGCACAGGTTATATAAACAATAATAATAATAATAATAATAATAATAATAATAATAATAATAATAATAATAATAATAATAATAATAATAATAATAATAATAATAATAATAATAATAATAATAATAATAATAATAATAATAATAATAATAATAATAATAATAATAATAATAATAATAATAATAATAATAATAATAATAATAATAATAATAATAATAATAATAATAATAATAATAATAATAATAATAATAATAATAATAATAATAATAATAATAATAATAATAATAATAATAATAATAATAATGTTCCCGATAAGACAGAAAGGAAGGGACAAGAAAAGAAAAGGAAAGAAAAAAGAAGATGCGCCACATGGGATTGGAAAATTTGAAAAACTGACAGATGTAAACCTCGCTGTGCCCCAAAGTTCAGCTTTCTGTATATTAACACATTCACATAACGTTAAGTGGTGATTTCTGTTAGTTGTAACATCACTCGTAGTTTCAAATTTAGTTTGGTGGAGCTCTGTTAGCGATAGGTATTGTAATCTGGCTAGCCTTTGTGCGTTGCGAGAGAGGTCTATTGTAAATGAGGGTGCTTTGAGAGTCCCCTACAAATGTTGGGATTTAAACTCTGTCTGCGGAAAATGCGATAAGATACGAACCATCCAACCGTGTGGGAGCTGAGGTACCATAGAAACGTAATTCTCTGTGTGTAGAAAGAGACCGACGTGCTTTTCTGCAGTGTTACGTACGACTGTCATTCGTTTAAGCCTTTCCAACATATCCTCTCCACTCCTTTCACATTTCATCCATTACTAACTACTCTTTTATAAAGAAGCTTATTTCTCTCACTGTTGAAGATACCCTCTGTAAATATGTACTTTTATATTGGTTATAATATACAGGTGTTTCAAAAATACGGGGCATAATTTCAGGTATGTATTTCCCACATGTAGACAATCAAATTACTTCATTATAACATGTGTCCGGAAATGCTTCATTTCCGAGTTATGGCCTTCACAACATTGAAATTTACTGGAACGTTTTTCTTTCCGCAGGATGTTGTCATTACAGAAGATGTTCAAAATGTCCACCTCCTGCTTGAATACAGACCTCACATCGATGTCTCATTGACCTGCGAACACGATCCCAAACTCCAGGAGTATTGCGTATGTCCTCACAACTTGCCACAATTCGATTCCGAAGGGATTCCAAATCCGGCACCGGAGACGAATAAACCAATGATTTTAAATGGCCCCACAAGTAGAAATCGAGAGGGTTCAGATCAGGTGAGCGTGGAGGCCAAGCAATTGGGCAACCTCTACCTATCCATCGATCAGGAAACCTTTGATTGTACCCACAGCGACAATGTCCAGATCGGAAGACATTTGTACGTCTCCATTCCCGTCTTTGCGAGTATGGAACATTCACCTCTCCTGGTTTGGGAAGGGGACGACCAAGATCTACAACTCCTGAAGTGCAGGAGGAGATTCTGGAGGCTGTGGACAGGACTCCTTCTATCAGCACACGACGGTTAGCGTTGCAAGTCAATGTTCCTCATACGACTGTCTGGAGACTGTTGAACGAGTATCAATTGTATCCTTATCATTTGCAACGTGTACAGGCCCTGTCACCAGCAGATTACCCTGCACGAGTTAGGTTCTGTCAGTGGTTCTTGCAGCAGTGTGGTGTAAATCCGAACTTTTCTGCCGTCGTATTATTTACAGATGAACCACAGTTCACAAGAGATGGCATAACAAATTTCCACAATCAGCATGTATGGTCGCATGAAAACCAATGTGCAACTGTTGTATTTCATCAACAGGTGCGGTTCTCCCTCAACATGTGGGCCGGTATCATTGGTGATCGATTAGTTGGACCCCATGTACTTGTAAACAGACTTACGGGGCAGGCGTACACAAACTTCCTAGAAAACACCATACCTGACGTTTTCGAAGACACTCCACTGATCAATCATCAACACATTCACTTCTTGCATGATGGCGCTCCTGCACACTTCAGTCTTACGGCTCGCCGGTACTTGGATCGAAGGTTTCCTGATCGATGGATAGGTAGAGGTGGCCCAATTGCTTGGCCTCCACGCTTACCTGATCTGAACCCTCTCGATTTCTACTTGTGGGGCCATTTAAAATCATTGGTTTATTCGTCTCCGGTGCCGAATTTGGAATCCCTTCGGAATCGAATTGTGGCAAGTTGTGAGGACATACGCAATACTCCTGGAGTTTGGGATCGTGTTCGCAGGTCAATGAGACATCGATGTGAGGTCTGTATTCAAGCAGGAGGTGGACATTTTGAACATCTTCTGTAATGACAACAACCTGCGGAAAGAAAAACGTTCCAGTGAATTTCAATGTTGTGAAGGCCATAACTCGGAAATGAAGCATTTCCGGACACATGTTATAATGAAGTAATTTGATTGTCTACATGTGGGAAATACATACCTGAAATTATGCCCCGTATTTTTGAAACATCCTGTATATATGGTGGCCCACTGCAGTCGGCCCCACCGTAAGTAGATAACCCTTCGTGCGTTAAAAGAGTTGCAGCAGTTCACGGCGCAAGAGAGGCCAGTGGCGTTGCCGCCTCTCTGCGGGACGTGAGGAGAGAGACAATTGAACCAGCGTGTCTACTTCGTGATAATAGACAACAACAGTATAAACAACCGAGAAAGTCTCATTCTACTTATAGGATCTTTATTTTCCAGGGAATAAACTCACTCCTGTGTATGCTACTATTGTCTAACATTTGAATTAGAGCATGCAATGTTTCATTGGCGTTTCTTATTAATATTATTGCTGTGTTTGTTTATTATTATTAGTTATTGTTATTATTGATATTGTTAGTGTATCACTGTTAATTATTATTAATTGTTATTCATTACTATTTTACTGGTGTGTTTATTAGCATTATTATGTTTATTGGTGTTATTATTATTATTATTATTATTATTATTATTATTATTATTATTATTATTATTATTATTATTATTATTATTATTATTATTATTATTATTATTATTATTACTATTATTGTTGTTGTTCAGTATACTCTTTGCGGGGTAAATCTGAACATCAAAGCGATCAGATCTGCGCTGTAAGCTGAAGATAAACAGAATATAAAGCACACTAGTGCATCTGTAGTTTGCCTTTTGTATACAAACAAAATTATAGAAGCTTTGCTTAATTCTACTCTTTTGTTTCACTCAACGCGATTTAAAGGTTCTTGCTAGGAGCTGCGTATATATCTAGATTTATTTCTAACTGATGAACTTTGCTTTTGCACACATACATAGCTCTTGTGTCCCCTAAAGAGGCATTGGACATTTTGGTAGCATAGAATGCATATAGGAACACGCTTAGGTCTGCCTGATACAGTTCGTGTATTCATTCTAGAGCAGTGACCTTCATCCATCCTGTAAGTAGAATGAGGCTCTTTCGGTTGTTTATACTGTTGTTGTCTATTATCACGAAGTACACACGCTGGTTCAATTGCCTTTCACCTCACGTCCCACTGAGAGGGGGCAAAGACACTGGCCTCTCTTGCGCCGTGAACTTCTACAACTCTTTTAACGCACTAAGGGTTATCTACTTACGGTGGGGCCGGCTGCAGTGGGCCACCTGGTACAAGTGGAAGGGAAGTCATAACATTCCTTCTAATATGTGCCTCATAGAAGCATTACAGACAAAAAAGTCTAATGACATTTTGTTCTTTGATCAGCCGATTTCGAAAATATAAATGTTTTTTGTTCCAAATTGGATGCGTAATTCCACAGGAATGTACGAAGATTAAGTTTGTAACTTTTAAGATGCGTAGAGTAACTTATTTCTGACATAGCTTCGGTAATAATTATGGGACATCACACAGGGCTTCGAAATAATTAATCACTTAACAGACGTGAAGGGCATTCTCTCTGTCTGTCTCTCTCTCTCTCTCTCTCTCTCTCTCTCTCTCTCTCTCTCTCTCTCTCTCTTTCCCTGACTCTCTCTACCTCTCCGTATCTTGACGCTCTTCCTCTGTTGCCTTTATTCCCACTCTCATATTGTGCAAACGAAATGTCGTGTTATACGATCATCCAACCGATGTGGTCAGCATCTCGACACCCCAGCCGGAAAGTTGGCTTTCATGACCAGGGCCGCTTACCTATCGCAAGCTCCTCAATTTCCTCACGATTCTGAGTGGGCACCGGTCCTATACCCGGGACTTACCCCCAGGGGTGGGATCGAATCCGGGCCGCATTCCGTGGCAGGGAACCAAGGCATGACGCCCTAGCCCATTACGCCACGGCGCAGGACTACGAGGGCGGATACATTCTCCAATTCGACGCTAATTGGCCCGAATACTGTGAAGGTAGCCAATTATATGCTGTTGTTATCCAATGCCATGTCTTGGCAATGAAGTCATTAACGCCTTTGATATTCAATATATTTCCATGATGAATCCAGAAGATAATCCTAAACAGGATTTAAGATGTCCTTCTGCCACTTCTTCACCTTTGTTGCACAGAGGGCAATTAAATTTGTATATATTCCTAGTTTATATAAAAGTTTTGCCAGACAATCATGCCCTGTAACCAATCTAAATTTTGCTACCGCCGCTTTATGAATACTTTCTGGGTTATGGTTTCTCTATTAGAATATTTCATTTTTTATTATTCGCTTTGTGATGTAGTTCTTGGATTTGTTTGACCTTATATTTGTTTCGAATTAGTCGTCTTATGGATATGAAAGGTAAGGTTTTCATTGTGGTGTGTATTAAATTAGAACCATTTTTTAAGGAAGTCAACAGTTCCATTCCCAGAAATTCTGAAATATGCGGACTTCCACTGTAATTGGATTTTTTCTGTAGTTTTTGAAGTTACTGAATTATTTGGTGGCAATCAGCTTGACAGCATTTTGTATGAATCCATTACATAAATATCAGCTTTAGAATCTGAGAATATGACGACGGCCTTTTGAAGTGTATCTGTTCTGTACAGTAGTTGCTGAAGAGAGATATGAACTGTTACTATTTCTGCATCAAAATTTGTCGTGTGGTATACAACAAACAGGCTGATAGAATGAAGATAATGCACATGTATTTCCTGACCTGAATATATATTAGTAATAGACCTGTGTATGTGTGTAGTCATTGTTCTGGTGGGCACATTTTATTCACAACTTTTATTCACAACTTCTAACGATGCCGCTTTCAGTATAGGTTTGAAACTTTCAGATTTTGTTACTGGTTCTTCTAATTCTAGTTAAATGTTTATTGGTTGAAAGCTTAGGGGGATTTTATAAAGTTATAATATTTTGTTTGAATTTAGAGAGGTTCAGTTCAGCTTTTGTTTTTGTAACTTTAGATAGGGAACTTTCTTGTGTTTTCAATTTAAGTGGTTTAAGTCGTCCTGTCTCCCAATTTGTTTCTTTTAACCGTAACATTTTTTCATGGTGTGCTAGTGCTTTCTGTTCTTATGTTAAGCGTATTGGAGGGCTTTGTTTTAAGACTTGCATTGCCGTGATTGGTTAGATTTTTTCCATCAGTTATCAGTCGCAGGGATTGGTTTTGGCATATTTCTAGTCTATTATGGGTGGAAGTATCTTTTGCTGAAATTTTTATCTCCCCGCTATAAACAAGGATTGGATTTATAAATGCTTTGCATGTGGTGCTCAGAGTTTGTCAATTACTACCCCGCTTTGCTCCGGCTGATCTTTTCAAAATTGAAAATATTTTCGTTGGTTTATTCGTTACTGCTTCAATCTAGAGATAGTGATGTGCGTTTCATAACCTCACTGTGCAACCTGCTTTTACCGACGAGGCTGTGAGCGTTAGTGGTATAACTACATCAGAAATAAGAGGAATTGCTACTTCAACAATTAAGCTGGCCTGTTACGGCGTAGAAATGTCCCACAAATGGCGACTGTGAGAATGGTTAATGGAACTACCCTCCTTCTGGCTGAGTTTGATGCATCCAATGAGCAACTACAGGTTCCACCCTCCACTTTATACTGGGGTGCTGTAACCACCATTACAGTGGGTTCTGCTATTTTTACAATGAAAAATAAACTTAGTCTTAAGTAAACATGCATTTTCACTTGTACCGCCCAAAAATGCAAGACAGGCCTGCTCTTGGAGGTCTTTGACCACGATCGGGCTGTTTTAGCTTCCAAAGCAAGTCAAAACTGTAACTTGATTTATTGGTAAAATGTAGTGGATGTTCTAACGTCCTGAAACCCCTCATCGTACAGAATGCCACAGCAATAGCATATCTGTGGTAGTGTCATTGTCATGCAATATAATTGACCGAATTTCATTAGAGAATTTTTAGGGTCGTTTCATTTCATTTATTTTAGTCAAGAAAACTCTGCTGTGCACTAGTCTGTACAATACAGTGGTACACATTTATGCAATAACAAGATTAATCTGAAACATGTGTTTGGGTTGTTACCCATCGGTAATCCCAATGTATGTTGAGATTCAAGGACCTCTTCATCAACATGACTCCGTCCTGCAGATGTTGTCACCCTGAGACCCGATTGGGGGCATTTACATGGTAAAGTTCAAATATAAAATATTGTATTCAATGGCTATAATAATAAATATAAAAGATGATTTAATA
Organism: Tenodera sinensis; assembly: GCA_030765045.1. Lineage (NCBI taxonomy): Eukaryota > Metazoa > Arthropoda > Insecta > Mantodea > Mantidae > Tenodera > Tenodera sinensis. The sequence goes on from CM060964.1 coordinate 180,465,940, forward strand.
TAGCTCATGCACATACTTACATGCAGTAAAATAGGCAAAATACGCAGGCGCAGGTGGGTTAGGTTACCAGGAGGTGCAGGTAACCGATTACCAGGACTGAACACAACCGTTCAGGAATACATACTGAGAGTACCATGGTTTGATATTTATCATATTCCACGTCGATATATCAGCACCATCATTAATATGGAGTGAGTGAGTGATGTTTAAGGGCCCGTCGGCAACTTGGTCATTTGGGCCCCTCATTAAGATGGATTTGTCCATGACTTGTCCGAAACATCTTCATCATATACATGTATCCCCAACATGTCTTTATGATCCTCCAGAGTATGCGACTTTAACCATGCATTGTGTACTTGTTCAGAATACACGCTTCAGTGTTGTACTTTTTTCAATACCCTTCATTCCTTATCGGTTCCTCTTTCTATTAGTGTCAGCTCTTTATTACGTACTCCTTAGAAACCCGTTTATTATGCTTTAATTCAATTCCTGCAAGACATCCAGTTACAATTATAATCCATCCTTTTTTTAGGCTATTGTGCAAAACATTTCTTGTGATATTAACATATTCATAGTTTTCATTGTCATTTAATTAAACCGTTCCACACTAAGCAATTTTAGTTTGAGAAAAAAGTAATGCTTTGCAGTTATACTTATAAACACAATATTAGTAAATTGATGCGATGAAATTTTGATTTTCATATTAGTTTAGGAGAAATCCTAAGTTTCATAGTTTATTAATTTTCAATATTTACTTGTGAAATATGAACCTTGGTTTTTATAATTACACAAACACAGGTGATATTAGAAAAAATCATCTCATCAATTTCCTTTGCTACGATTTTTATCCAAGCACAGACATTTTCATACATAGGTACGTTTTGAAAACAGCAAACAAACTTATTGTGATTTTTTCTGGATTTTTTGACCAATTTTTACGGATGAATATCCTTAAACTGATGATCAGGTAACTATTAACTTTGGTAAATTTAGTAAATTAAACTTAAAGCAAAATCAAACCAAATCAATTCAGTAAATTCAATATCTATGTTTTTGTTTTATGTACTAAATATTTTCATAAAAATTTTACAATTGCATTTTTACTCGTATCTGCATTTGTTTTATATAATAATTTGTATATGTATTGTATACGTATTTTGTTCATCTGCAATTGTTGGCTGTATGCTTTGAAACCAAATTCCAGATACATACGTTAAAAAAACGTCATCGTTGCGTTGTCCAGTACACAACTCACGAGAAATGGGTTGCATTGGATTGTTTACTATGGATGTGTTCGACCTTCAGTTGTAATGTCAACATTTTGAACTATAGACATAAGCAAGGGTGCGACCAACATTGTTTATGTTTACTTGCTGGTGACATTATTTCATTACAGAAGCATTGCTGCGCATATTATACACTATCTATATAGCGTTTCACTCTTAGAAGACAGTATGGAGTTAAATGGGACATCTCTGTCTCTATCTAGCGCATACAAGTTGCCATTAGCCGCGTCCTTTTCTACCCTCGCTCTGTTGCCACATTCCTAATAGCATGGTATAAATATTCATTTGTCATAAATTTCAGGTTTGAACACATTATCCTATGCAGAATTTTTTTCTCTATCAGGTTATATCCTTTTCAGAGTCATTATACATTTCTATAGGTCCAAATTTCTTCAGAAAACGTTTTTTTCAATAGAAGTCCGATATTTGCTGTTTCTATACTCATCACGCACTAACTAACAAACTAACTGCTAGAATACATCTATATTTTTTTCTTAGGTAGAGTAAACTATAGTGCTACTACCTGCCTACTTTGAATTCTCTATGTTTACCCAGTTAAGTGTTATAATTTTTTAAATTAAATGTTTTCGGAAAATTTTATATATGTGCACTGCAAAAGTTACGCAGTGTGAAACTTTTTTGTTATTGAGTTTACATCAGGGAACCAGCGAGAACAAATGTTGTGGAAGGTTGGACAAAGTTTTTAAAATAAACCAAAAGGCAGTAACCTCTTTCCTTTATTCAGTAAGGCAAACAAAAGGTATTCATCTATTCAGCGTCAGGCCTGACACAGAAGATAGTATAAGGAGCAGCACGAGCACTAGTTAGAAAGAAGCCGTGTGTGTAACTGTGAGCTGTTATTGCGTTATTTGTTTAATATTTTTGTAAATATTTGTAGTTATGGAGGGGGAAGCTAGGAAGAGACGATGTTGGTAAATTAAGAAGTAAGGAACGCCAAATAATTATGAATGTGTTATATTATTTTTGAAGCAAAATGCATGTAAGTAACGCAGTAAAAGAAACAGCTAAGGCTATCGGGTGTTCAGAAGCAGTAGTGTGCATGATTAAAAAGGAAGTAATGAAAGGACCTCTAAGAACGCCATCGAAAAAGAAAGCAAAAAGGGCGGGACTACACAAAACGCTAGGTTAACGCAATATAATTGAATAGTGCAAGGTGGAGTGCGGCGAATTGTTCATTCTTTACTGTTTGCAAATATTCCACCCACGCTGAATATAATTTTGTCACAGTTCAACAGTGATGAGACCCTACCAAATTTCTCAAGGGCCACTCTGATTTGGGGTTCGAATATGAAAGAAAGGGTAACAAGTGCATATTAATAGAAAGAGACGATATTGATATCATCAGATGGCGACATAAATATCTAAAATACGTAAAAAGGTTTAGGGACCAGGGGAAATCAATTGTTTATACAGACGAGCCATTTGTAAATTTAGGTCATACAGTAACAAAGGCGTGGAGGGATACCAAAGTTAAAAGTGCCCGTCTCGTCAAGCAGCAATTGAAGGACTAAGTACAGGACTCAGGCCACCTCGAGTCGCTCGCGGAGAAAGATTCGCAACTAGTACATGTTGCAACACTGCGCTCCATTTAACGTGTACTGTCTTTTAAGGGTGAGACGCGCTTTAGTTGACGAAACAGAAACGAGAAAAACCGTTACTTAATTTGCATGCTTGTGACTGGAAACGGCATATTGTAACAGTTGAAACAGTAAAAGTAACATTACAAACAGCTTTTGTGTCACCGTAATATTTCAATCACATCACGAATAACTGCAATGCGAAGTTCGCACCTGGATTTAGTGATGTGAACTTTTGTGCGTTGCGTTATACTCCCACGTCAACCTCAAGCTATAATTTCTCGGAATGTGATTGACCTATCGCATTGAACAGACTCCAATGTGATTTTCCATGTTATCAATTGCATCATAAATTATACTGGTACCCATTTTTAAAAAAGGACAAGTTTATGCTGAAATTCATATTTGCTGAAGTTTCTGAATGGTTCATACTTTTTACTTTAATGTACCTTCCCCGCTACTTTCATACGACCCCTGAAAGTTGTTTTTCAATATCCATTGTTGTTTCAGGGGCATTTACATGAAAGAGTTAAGTGGACAATCCTATATATCTAAATAGGGAAACCCAAAATAATATTAGTATAAAAAAATATAAGCCATAAATGGGGCTAAATTAAAAACACAGCAATCATTGTATTCATTCAGCATTCTGCATCACCGAATAAATGATGTGAAGAACAAAGAAAAAACAAACAAAACTGGCGATTTTAGCACTTATACGCTTATATGTGTTACTCAGATTTCTCCAATGAGGAAATTTTAAGATCGCAGACTATTCGCCAAATTTGTGTAGAACTGACGGTTGACTCTCTTACAAGCGTTTCAGCTTTACTTTGCTTATACTATAACTAGGGCTAGGAAGTTCACGCGTTTGCATGTTTTTCCGTAGGGGTTAAACATGTATGCTTTTACATTATGTGCACGAATTATGGAATTTTCAGTTATTTGGACATGATTTTATGGTGCATATAACTGCATATTTTCTTGATTTTGATAAGTGCATATTATTTCAATATTATAGCCCCTATATTGCCTATTTTAATGATGTTTATGGTTTTTTATTATTTTTTTTCCGTCTGGATAGTCTGTTTCATTGGTAGTATTGCGCATGATGATGTAAGTCACGAAGATTTCAATATTATAGCCCCTATATTGCCTATTTTAATGATTTTTGTGGTTTTTTATTATTTTTTTCCGTCTGGATAGTATATTTCATTTTTTTTTCTATTTATTTAAATTAGATAAAAGAAACAATACATTGAAATTACAATCGGGTGTACAACACTAAACCATTTCTGCATTTCGTAATGTTCTTTCACTTGGTAAAGCATATTACTGTTCATTGCATGATGTGAGTTACCTTTGCTGGTCCTCCATTTCGTTTCATCTGGCAACTGGGCGATGACACTTCCGAGATGGTGATACCTCCATCCAGCTGGCACAATCCTTTACACAGAAAGGACATCTATGTTAGGGTGAAGCATCAAGAGAAAGTCACGTTTTTTTCCTTTTGAGGCGCGTCCTATTTTCCGTTAAAAATCTCTCAAGGCCACGGACACTAGGAGATGGATCCTGCAACATATAGTGGATATAGCCCATGATAAGCCATATTTGAGCAAAGACGTGTTGTTTCACCTGGATATCTAGCTGCAGGATCGCCCTGCGAATAGTATTAGGGTTATCTGCCCTGGTAATGCAGCGGATTTTATGTTGTATCCAATGCCAAGTTTCGGGAATGCACGTTGTAAGACGGTGTTGAAGGGTGTCAAGGTTGTGGCATCGAGAACAATACGGCGAATTGCATATGTTGTGGCGATATTGTTTTTTCTGCTGTGGGTACTATGGCATTGAGCATCTTGTAGGCAGAGGCCTTCCAGTCCGTCGGGATATCAGCGTAGCGAAAAACTCTCCAGATATTCTTCCAAGGAATATTGGGATATTTTCCCTCTATTGTGGGAGTAGAAGGAATCCGTAACAGCAGATGACGGTAGAGGATCTTTGTAATAGGAATTGGATCCCCAGAGACGAAATTCGCAGGCAAAGTGGTAATACATTTCACCATCCGGCGATAAATGGCATGGTTCATTAATGTTCCAGTGCTGGAGTGAAGTTGTTTGTTGTCCTTTAATTGTCCCATCTGTAAGGAAGTTCTAATTAACAGTGCTGAACATTTTTCGGAAACCTTAATGAGTCCTAGGCCTCCATTCATGATGGGACGCCACAGCTGAGATTTTGCCACTTTATATACATGTCCATTCCACAGATAATATGACACTGCCAGCTCGATTCACTGGGAAATCTCTAACGGGATGGGCAGAATTTGGGCCAAATACCAAATCTTGGATAATCCCATGAGGTTAACAAACCAAACTCTCTGGAGAATGTTGAGGTTTCTACTCAAGTTGCGCTGTGGGGAGTAACGGATGCGATTGAGTAAAGATGTCCAATTTATGTTGACCATTTCTGTGACGTTCGTGGTGATTTGGAGGCCTAGAATAGTGACGTGGTCTTTAATGGGCACATCACCCACAGTTAACGTCCGAGGCCAGGTCCCAAAGGGTATCAAGGAGGACTTCTGATAATTAATCTTCGCACAAGATGCCTGTTCATGAAACTGTAATATGTGAGGAAGTAGGAAAACTTGATGATGGTAGCGGAGTAGCAGAGTCATGTCATCGGCATAAGTCTTTATGGTGAGCAGTCTTGTCGATACTGTAGGTGAAAATAAGTGTTTCTTCATCAATCGCACCAGAGGTTCGGTGCAAACTGTAAACAATAACATTGATAATGGGCAACCTTGTCGTATACCACTCAAAATGGGAATTGGCCTAGTAAAATATCCATTGATATGGATTCTGGAGTATGCAGACTTGTACACTATTTTAATGGTTTGCAGGATACGATCAGAAATACCCATGTGCTGCAAGACACCAAAAATGTAATTATGGTCAATATTGTCGAATGCTCTCTCGAGGTCCAATGACAACAAGGCCGCCTCTTCCTCAGGATGTTCCTCGAGATATACCACAGCATCCCTTAATTGTATCAAATTATGCGAGATTTTCCTGTCTGGAAGTCCACAAGTTTGTTCCGGTCCAATCAAGGCTGGCAGTACTTTACGCAATCTGTTGGCTAAAATCTTTGTAAAAATTTTAAAATCAGTATTCAGTAGTGTTATCGGCCTAAAGCTGTTAAAATGGTGTGGTTTTATACATTTTGGAATTAAAATTACAATTCCTTCATTAAACCCTGACAAGTGGTCGCTCATGGCAAAAGTGGCGTTCATCAGTTTCAGCAGACGGTCTTTAATGATCGTCCAAAATACTTTGTAAAAAGTATAGCTAATACCATCTGGTCCTGGTGCAGAATTGTTGCTGGCTTTAAAAATCACGTCCCGAAGTTCATCCATGGTGATAGGTGCGCCCAATTCATCCTTATCAGTAGGATTCACAGTTTTATTGATAGCCTCATAAAGTACTCTTTTTGAGGAATCAAGAGTAGGATGTTCACCGTATTGCTGTCGGAAGTGTTCCTCTGCCCCTCGGAGAATTTCAGGCGTAGTGCGTAGGAGAGTAGCATTGGTAGTAGAAATATCACATATGAATTTACGTTGGTGTCGTTTCTTCTCCGAAGCTACATGGTACAAAGCAGCACGCTCATCATCGGTAATTGAGAGGGCACGAGAACGCACCCATATACCATCTAAAATGGACTCCTGAATTTTACGAATTTTTAATTTTATCGCAGTTATCCTGCCACTGACGTCGTTGCCGGTACTCTGTTGATTAGTTAAATCATGCAACAGGGCGTAATAATAGTGTTGGCTATTAGCTCGTTCGGCAGCCTTAGCCTTACCAACACATTTGAAGAAGGACTGTATCGCTGGTTTATAAATCAAAAGCCACTGTTGAAGCTCCTGGTAGCGAGACCTGGACGCTCGTACGTTAAGGCTTTCCCAAGTTTCACGAAACTGTTGTTGTACGTCCTCATAATATAATAGAGCATTATTTAATTTCCAGTAGCTTCTACCAAGGATGGACAAAGGAGTGGATGCTGTCATCTTCACAATTACGGCATGATGGTCGCTTATTGCGGCAGGTACAACAAGGACATTTCGGATGTTGGTTCGATGAAGGCCATTAACATAAATCCTATCAATTCGTGAAGCGGAGGTAGCACGACAATAAGTGTAGCGAACTTCATTTCCATGTAGATATTCCCAAGTGTCAGTTAACTGCAATTCCGAAGACAGGCGCTGTAGTGCGGGCGACGGATTATAAGTTCCTCGTTGGTCCTTGGCATGTAACACGCAGTTAAAGTCACCACCCAGCAACAAGTAATTATAGCTGTGACGAAAGAAATATGGCATATCATCTGCAATGAGAGATTCACGGTCTCGTCGTTTATTGGAGCCGGATGGCAAGTACACATTCACCACTAAGATGTCACTGTCTATTACCATAGCTAAAATGCGTCCACTAGGATGTTCCTCATGATGGGTAATTCTCAAAGTCTATCTGTATATAATTGCTGTGCCCCTATTGTCAATGCCTACATTGCAAATGTAGTTATACTGAGGACCAAGGAAGTTTAAATTATCGGTGTTCACCTCTTGCAGGAGTAGGATGTCAATATCATGGCTGAAAATGAAATTATTGAGAAGTTGTTTAGCAGTACTGCGTATACCATTGACATTTAAGGTGGCATAAATACGGGTATAAGTCATGCAAATTAAGTAGATGAGGTAGAATAGGAACAGCCAAGAAGAAACCTCAGGCATTATGATAGCGGTGTGGGAGTACCCGGGTCATTTTCGAATGATTCTTCAGTTTTCTCTTTCTTTCGGTTACCCTTGCTACTCTCCGTACGTCTCTTTTTCACGCGGGGGTCGTGGCTTCTAATATTATTGGGAATTGTGGGCACTACTTCCATATCTGTCGTTATTGGAGAGTCTGCGTATGTTTCTGAGGTTAGATTTGAAGTTTCTGGTGTCACCTCGGAGGGTTCCTCTGCCATTGGAATAGTGGTAAAGTTCGTTATCGGGGCATCACTTTGTGCATCATCATCATCCATCAGTAAATTTTCGGCCTGTTCAGGATTGATTACAGTTTCCCTCTGTGTTTCGACCACGGTATCTTTTCCTGAAAACTGAGCTGCAGTTACTTGTTCTTTATCAGTAGTCGTCATTTCTGCCGAGGTTATAACTGTGTCTTGTGGCAAATCCACCGGTACCCGTCTAATGGGGAAGTCTCCCTGTACTAGTTTAGACCATGTGGGCGGGTCTGTTAGACGTGGTGTCTGCGTGATTACCCTCCGTCTGGGACAGTTGTTTCGTAAATGTCCTGTTTGACTAAACACCGCACATGTAATTGGTTGACCTTCATAGCTTATAAAGCTTTTATATCCGGCAATATCTATATATGAGGGAATATGCTTTTTTAAATCTATCTTTGCAGTGCGTACTCCGTTACTGATTTTGTATCGAAGCGTAGGCCCCCAAGTATCCATGGATAGTGCTAGTACTGTGCCGTAGTTTCCTAGATTTTGTCGTACAACTTCTTGGTTTAAATCCTTGGGTAAATGGTATAATTTAACAATACGAAACCCTAGGCCTGCCGTTGTTATGGTGACTTTACTTCTTTGTCCATTACTATAGGTAAAAATTGACTCACCGTTAGTGTCCTCGATGGCCCTTTTGACTCGCATCGCTTCCTTACACTGGATGTATATTTGCCGGGTGTAGTTGTTTATCTGAATCATTTCCAGCTCCTCTTCTTCAAATCGAAATATATCGTGAATCCATTCATGTAGTTCGTATGGAGACGGTTTCGGAACATCACGATCCACAAACGTTAGTACTAATGTGTTCTTTCGTTCTATATACATTTTTTACTTTACTAGAAAATCGCACTCATTTAACACAAAAATCTGTAATGAAAACCAGCACGTTATAGCTGGTGCAAAGTCACGTAAGGTGAAGGTCAAAACAAGCGAACAAAGCTCTTGCCAAAACACGACCTCTCCCTACACACGCTGCTGCGCGACTCTCATATTGGTAGTATTGCGCATGATGATGTAAGTCACGAAGATTTCAATATTATAGCCCCTATATTGCATATTTTAAGGATTTTTATGGTTTTTTATTATTTCTTCCATCTGTATAATATTTTTTACATTGTTAGTATTGCACATGATGATGCAACTCGCAAGGTGGCGAGAACTAATGCCGAATCATGTCGTGATGCAGTGAATCCCGTTTCCACCCTTTCATTATATGTATGTGTGTAGAGAATAATCAGTGCGTTATCTGAGAGGTTTATATTAACAAATATAAAGTGCAGGTCAACGTTTTGAGCAGCGATTATAGCATCGCTTGCGTGCCCACCAGTAGTTGTGTCGTAGTCTTTAAACATAAGTGCTGTGAACTGGGTCCCACCAAATTAAATTATGCGTATAAAATGTTAAAATGCTCTTCAAATGCTGAAAATGAAACCAACTTCGAATACTAGATTAATTACAGACTTACAACTTACAGAAAGGGTTTTCGCGTGACTTAATATCTACAGATAATAGGGTACTGTTTTGTGGAGCGTGTGAGAAAAATGTAGGGAGTGAGAAAAGATTTCAAATAGTTCAGCACATAAACACAGCAAAACATAAGGAGAATTTAATCATAAAACTCGCAAACAAAGAACCCACTCAAAGAAAAGCTAGTAGAGTGTTTAGGAAGTAGGGTTACTGAATTTTCCTATGACTTATACCAAGCATTTTTAGTTGCTGATATTACCTTGTTCAAAATTAATAATCCAACATTTAAGAACTTTCTTGTCAAGTACACTCGACAACATGTGCCTGAAGAAGAAGATGCGTAAGACTTAGATAGGACATTGTTACAATAACACATTGAAAATATACAAAATGAATTAGCGGATTAGTTTGTGTGGTTGTCTGTTGATGAAACCCCTGATTCTGAGCGCCGTTCTATTGCTAATATAATCTTGGGTGCTTTAAATAATGAACAAAAGACTACACCTTATCTTCTTAATGTGTGCGAATTGTCGGTCACTGACAATGTACCTGTGACCCAGTTTGTGATGGACTCTTTGAAATCACTATGGCCTTGTGGAATCAAATACAACCGGTTACTTTTTTATTTGTTACTGATGTAGGTCCTTATATGGTAAAATCAGGACAAACTCTGAAAGATATTTTTCCTAACTTAATTCATATAACTTGTTTGGCACACGCTCTTCATCGCATTTCTGAGACATACGTAATCCTTTCCCATTGGTAGTTAGATTTATGTCCGGTACAAAGAGAATTTTTCTTAAATCTCCTAAAAAAGTGAAGTTGTTTAGATCAACAGCACCTAATATCCGACTTCCTCCTGCACCAGTGTTAACTCGATGGAGAACATGGGTCGATGCAGTTTTATATTATGTTGAGCACATAGAAATAGTCCAAGAGGTTGTTAATTCATTGAACTCGAAAGGTGCTTCATTACTAGCAACTGTGCAAAATATTCTGTCAGGCACTAGGTTAAAAGAGGATCTTAGTTTCATATCTGCCCATTTTTCTTTCTTACCAGCAGCCACATGGCATTGGAAGCTGTAGGATCTCCTTTGCATGAATCACTTACTGTCTTTGAAAAAACAATATGTGATCTAAGTTTGGTTCCTGGTAGCATAGGACAAAAAGTGAAAGAGAAAGTGAATTATGTAATTTCAAAAAATCCTGGTTATAAACAGATGTGCGATATTCGAGATATCATTGAAAGAAAACCATCTGTCACACCAAGAGACTTGACTCTCTGTGAAGCAGTTAACATAATTTAAATATGCCCCGATAACATCTTGTGACGTGGAGAGAAGTTTTTCACGTTACAAAAGTGTTTTGCGAGACAACAGACGATATTTTGCAGTTGAAAATTTGTGCAAAGTGTTGGTTATGAACTGCAATTTTACTACTATGGACACCGGCCGCCGAAGCCTATGTAATTTGTTGCAATTTAGCAGTTAATATGTAGCAGCAGGACCATTTCTGCTTCAACCTCTAAGGAATATAGTAACTTTATTTATTATTTATACTAACTCGTCTTGTCTACTGCAAAGGGGCATTAATTGTTTTAATTAAATAGTGCATATTTCTTGGCATATTTTCAACTTTTTAAGAGCATATTTGCATGCATATTTCAGTGTTTTTTAGGGCATGAACTTCCGAGCCCTAACTATAACCTACTTTGACAGGGCAGGAACCGTGAAAGCCCGAGGTGGTCTTGCAAGGATACAATATCATCTCAGAAGAAAAGGAACCAAGGGCAAACGTGCTCCAAGTACCTTCGTTAGTTGATAACTTCATGTTGGATTTCTACGATAGGAAGGATTTCCTACCACTTCTCCCGATACAGCGCTTGTGCATCTTTAGGTGTCTCGGTTTCCCTTAACTATGAAACATAAAAAGAAGTTGCCGTTTTCACATGAGTCACTTCCCTCCAAATATTATACTTTCCTCTATCCTTTCCTCCTTTTTGTAGGGCATAAGGTCCATTTTATCGTATATGGCACCACAGGCGGTGGACACTGATGATCAGACATTGGATTTATATGCAAATGCATGTTTTTTTCTATTTTATATATGATATGGATGGAATAACGAACAAATACCAAGTAAGTGGAGTGAAGGAATAATTTATCCAATATACAAAAAAGGTGATAGATTAGAGTGTTCTAACTATAGACCTATTACTCTATTGAACATACGATATAAAATCTTTGCAATTGTATTGAATAACAGATTAACAGAAATTGTTGAAAACAAATTAAATGACTGTCAGGCAGGTTTTAGACCAGGTCGGTCAACAATTGATAATATATTTATGGTGAGACAAATAATTGAAAAATGTCATGAGTATAACATCACCATATTTAACATATTTGTAGATTATACACAAGCTTTTGACAAGGTTAACAGAAGTAAAGTATTAGATTGTTTAAAAATGTATAACGTGCCTGGAAAGCTAATAAGATTAATTGCAATAACTTTAGCTAATAATGTTGCAAGAGTGAAAATAAACAATCACCTAAGTGAACAATTCAATGTTGTAATAGGTGTGAAACAAGGATATCCTTTGTCTGCCACACTATTTAATATTGTAATGGATTCAGTTTTGAATAAACTAGATTTGAGAGGTAACATTGTATACAGGTTAAAACAATGTATAGCTTATGCAGATGACATTCTTATTATTGCTAGAACAAAAAGGGCAGCAATAGAAACATTTCAAAGGTTACAGGAGGAGTCTGCCCAGCTCGGACTCTTGATAAACATGGAAAAAACAAAATTTCTAAAATGTTCTAAAGGACCAAATAAGTTGGAAGATTTAATAATAAACAACAACGTAATAAAAGTTGTAAAATCATTTAAATACCTCGGGTCTGTAATAAATATTGATAACTCTATAGAGGAAGAGATGAAAGAGCGAGTGATTCACGGTAATAAAGCATATTTCATGTATAATAATTTATTCAAAAGTAAACTTATAACTAACTATAAGTGCAAAATTAAGAATCTATAACACAATCATAAAACCTATAGTCACATATGGCTCTGAAACATAGGTATTGAAAGAATCACAAAAGCAAAAGTTATCAATATTTGAAGGAAAGATATTAAGAGGAATTTTGGACCAATTAAAGACAGAGGACAATGGAGGACTCTGAGAAATGAAGAGTTAAATAAAATAATATAAAAACGAACAATTATTAATTTCATTACAGCACAGAGACTTAGATGGTTCGGACATTTGTATAGAATGTCAAATGAGAGAACAGTTTAAAAATATACACATGGAAGCCTCTCGAATCTAGAAAAAGGGGCAGACCTAAAAACAGATGGAGTGATGACATACACCAAGATTTAATAAATATGAAGATAAGAAATTGGGTAAACATCGCATTGGATCGCATTGAATGGAAGAAAATTGTAGAGAAGGCCAAAACATTCAGTCAAAGAAGTTGTGCCTATTAAGAGAAAGAGATATATATATATATGATATGGAAACGAAGTTCGCAGTACATTTGAAGTTTACCTCTTTCCGAATGTAAAGTTTTATGGTGCATATATTTTGCATATTTAAGGTATAGTTGCATATTTCATGATTATCGCATGTTCGTGCATCTATCAAACGTTTTTACAGTATTGACTACCATTTTCTAAATTAATAATTTAAATACTTTCTAATTTGTATAATATAAGTAACATACCGTTCTCATACAAGCGAGGCAACCCATATCGAGCCTCTTGTGTGTATATGACTCAGCTTCACGTGACACGAGTAGAGTGAGTGAGTGAGTGAGTGTGTTGGGTGTAAGGGCCCGTCGACAACTTGGTCATTAGGGCCCCACACGAGTAGATGTTTGCAGGATTCACCGTTGGGGACTTCCCGCTTTGCTATCACCACCAGAGGATAGTTTCGTTCTACTGTTACTTAGTGGTTTGTCCATGGGCGTCGCGAAACGGGGGCAAGGGGGGGGGGGCCGCGCCCCCCCCCCCCCCCTTGGAAGTTGGTGAACTTAATGTGCAGCCAGTTACTGACTATTAAACTATTATTTTAATTTTGATGTAAAGAACAATTTTTATCTAGCACAAATTAATATGGTTTATCTGTAACAAGTATTATAAATTTTGACAGTGAAATAATGATTTAATATTACATGATTGCAACTTTCCAACATGTGGCCCCCGCCTGGAAAAAACTCTGCCGACACTCATGGGTTTGTCGTGTGCAAGTTGTAATGCCGAAATTCAGAAGTACAAAAGTCAACTTTTAAACAGCGGGTTAAGGACTACCACTTGGATTACATTAAAGACGGAAAAGTAGTTTTTTGTAAAGTGTGTAATAAACAAATTGCGTGTGTGAAAAAGTTTCAGCTAAGCCAACATTCAACAACGAATCAACATCTTGCAGCTAAAAAGAAGCAAACTTCCTTGAAGCAAACATTATTGACACAACCAAAACCCTCTTCATCTAATTTGAGAAACGAATTTTGCAGTGATTTATGCCACACGCTAATCGCAGCAAATATCCCGCGGAACTCACTTAGCAATCTGAAGTTTCGCAATTTCTTAGATAAATATTGTAATCATACCATTCCAAATGAATCAACCCTCAGGAAAAACTACCTTGACTGTTACTGAACAGCAATCAAAGAAATCCAAGATGATTTGAAAGATTGTCTTATATGAGGTGTGGTGGACGACCTGTGGATGTTATGTGCCGAATTTTCTAATAGGTAAACTCAGTGAAGAAGAGCCGGGAAAGTCATATTTGATCGCTTCTAGGGTCTTAGAGAAAAATAATAATTCCACCATTGCTTGCTTTGTCAACGATGCTTTACCTTGTTTCATATCTGGCTATTGCCACTGCTTTTTACCTTTGTATATTTTTCTTGTTGCTAGTATTTTTATTTTTTGAGTGAAATTTATATCTGGCTATTGCCATGAGTCTGTTAAGGGCGCTGATGAC